>VMDR010022289.1:0-16292 GCA_007922815.1 Macrotus californicus
ATGCTCATAGATAGGAAGAATTAACATCATCAAAATATCTATACTACCCAAAGCAGTTTATAGATTCAATGCAATCCCTATTAAAGTACCAATGACATATTTCACAGACACAGAACAAATATTTCAGAAATTTATATGGAACCATAAACGACCCCAAATGCCTGCAGCAATTTTGAAAAAGAAGAACAAAGTAGGAGGGATCACAATACCTGATATCAAACTGTATTACAAGGCCACTGTAATCAAAACAGCCTGGTACTGGCACAAGAACAGACACTTAGGCCAATGGAACAGAACAGAGAGCCAAGAAATAAATCCAAGTCTCTATGGTCAATTAATATTGACAAAGAGGACAGAAGCATAAAATGGAGTAAAAATAGCCTATTCAACAAATGGTGCTGGGAGATCTGGACAGCTACATGCAAAAACATGAAACTTGACCACCAATTTATACCATACACAAAAATAAATTCAAGGTGGATAAAAGACTTAAATATAAGTTGTGACACCATAAAAGTCATAGAGGAAAACATCAGCAGGAAAATCTCAGACGTTCCACATAGCAACATCTTCACTGATACGTCCCCTAAAACAAGAGACATAAAGGAAAGAATAAACAAATGGGGCTACATCAAATTAAAAAGCGTCTGCATGGCTAAAGAAAACAGCATTAAAATGAACAGAGAACCAACTGTATGGGAAAACATATTTACCAATGATACCTCAGACAAGGGTTTGATCTCCAAAATATATGAAGAACTCAAATGACTCCACTCCAGGAACACCAAAAACCCAATTAAAAAATGGGCAAAAGACTGAACAGACACTTCTCCAAGGAGGATATACAGAAGGCACAGAGACATATGAAAAAATGCTCAGCATCACTAGCCACTGGAGAGATGTGAATTAAAACCACCATGAGATACCACTTCACACCAGTCAGAATGGCCATCATAAACAAATCAACAAACAAGTGTTGGAGAGGATGTGGAAAAAAAAGAACGCTAGTGCACTGTTGGTGGGAATGCAGACTGATGCAGCCACTGTGGAAAACAGTATGGAATTTCCTCAAAAAACTTAAACTGGAACTGCCTTTTGACCCAGCAATTCCACTGCTGGGATTATACCCTAAGAGCCCTGGAACACCAATCCAAAAGAACCTATGCACCCCAATGTTCATAGCAGCACAATTTACAATAGCCAAGTGCTGGAAGCAACCCAAGTACCCATCAGTAAGTGAGTGGATCAATAAACTATGGTACATTTACACAATGGAATTCTACGCAGCAGTGAGAGAGAGCTCCTACCCTTTGCAACAGCATGGATGCAACTGGAGAGCATTATGCTAAGTGAAATATGCCAGGCGGTGAGGGACAAGTACCATATAATCTCACCTTTAACTGGAACATAATCAACAAAAGAAAATAGCAAACAAAATATAACCAGAGATACTGAAAGTAAGAACAAGCTGACAGTAATCAGAGGGGAGGTGGGAGGGGATAAAGGGGGGAAGGGTTTTCAGGAAACACTATAAAGGACTCATGGACAAAACCAAGCAGGAGGGTGGGAGCAAGGGAGGGAGGGGGATTTGGTGGGGGGAAATGCAGACAACTGTAATTGAACAACAATAAAATTAAAAAAAGAAGGCAACCAATCAATGTTTCTCTCCTACATCAATATGTCTTTCTCTCTTCCCTCCCTCCCTCCATCCATCCCTCCCTCCTTCCTCTCTAAAAGCAATGAGAAAATGTTCTCGGGTGAGAATAAAAAAAATTTGTTATCAGCTAAAACATTAATGCATGTTTTAAATTATACAAATAGAGATGAATTAACTTGAATCCCATCAGCATTTACGCAGTATATTTAATAGAAGCCAGACTACAGTAGCTAAAATTAAATTCATCATGACATCTTCACAAGGTTTCAGAAAAAGACTATAAGCATTAACCAAGTGAAATAAAAATCGGATTTTCAATAGCCAAAAAGAGTAAATTGTTTTTATTCTCTCATGTATACATTTTAATTTCCCCAACCCGAGGACAGGAATAATTACTTCTAATTTCTTTGCTTTTCTTTTTCTTTCCTTTTTGTCCCCAAGACTCATCCGAGGACATTTTTTTCATTGCTTTTAGAGAGAAGGGAAGAGACAGAGAAACATCGATGGTAGAGAGAAGCAGTGATTGGTAGCCTTCTGTACATACCCAGATGGTGACCGATTCCACAACCTAGTTATGTGCTCTGACAGGGAATCGAACCCGCAACATTTTGGTTATGGGATGACACTCCAACAAACTGAGCCATACCAGCTGAGACTGACTTCTTTGCTTTCTATATGTTTAGTAGAGTGTAAAAGTTTAATCAATTGATGTGAAATTATTTCTGCTCTAAAATGAAAACTAATGGGCTGTCTCCCCTTTATTGAGGGTGTAGAGGCTATCTGACCCTGGGGCTATTAGGGAAAGGGAATAGTGTCCCAGAGTGTGAGAGCTCCATAAGGGAGGTGGCTGGGGAGTCCAGGCTATAAACTGGTTGGTTTGTATATAAAAGGTGTACCAACAGATGAGTCCTTTACTATCTGTAGAAATTGGCTAGCCCTGGGAGTCAGTCTTTCCAGGGTCAGCAAGTCTCCAAAATGTCAAAGCATCAGAAATTCAGAAAAATCAAAAGAAATAATTAAGGCTCTGGCCTCCACAAATCTTTTCACCTGAAGCTGGCCTCCCCACGCTGTATTCATAGGGAGTAATTCTCACTCATTTCACACTCTGCACTGATTACTTAATCAAAAACTGAGCAGTACTGTAACATTTGTGACTTCATCAAGAACCAAGCAAACTTCCTTTGGTTGCACTTTTCATTTCTGTAAAGAATTTCTGGTACAATGATATATTTCCTTTTAAATTTTCTAATTTTTCTAACTATTAATTTCAATGAGTTGGAAATACTGTGATTAATACTTAAGTACCAGGTTGGATAGTGTCAACTATGTTCTTTTGGCTTCACTATAGTGTCACTGCATAATAAACATAGTATTTTGCCATCTAATTCAATATGAAAATAATCCACACACCAAAATCCATTTTTCCCGTCTTCTGACATGCTAGGTATGCCCTAATAACAAAAACAATGTAAAATGTCACACTATGCAGATACGCGTGGCACTTGAAACACTGAATTTATAGTGTACTGAGCAGGGGAGAAGAGTAGAAGTACCAGGGTCTCTGTCGGGACTATTCACGTCAGCTGTTGCAGCTTAAAAGCAGCCATAGATAGTATGTAAATAAATTAGCATTTTCATGCTCTGAAAAATGTTATTCATAAACAATGAAATTTAAATTTCACACAATTTTTAATTGCCAAATCCATTATCCCTCTTTGATTTTTCCAATCATTTAAATACATAAAACTATTCTTAGCTCATGGTTCATACGCAAACAGGCAGCAGGGTAGATCTGGTGTGTAGCTGGCAGTCTGCAAGACCCCTACTGTGGGAAGAGAAAGCTACTTCATACATTTGACCATGTGCATCATTTTCAGATGACTAATCCAGTCAGCATTATAAAGCATGAACTAGAAAAGGACAGATAACAGAGAGATAAGTTAGTGTAGTAGTTAAGAATACAGTAAATGGAATCTGAGTACCTGGGTTTAAATTCCTTCTCTTCGATACACACCATCTGTGTAACTTTGGATAAAACTTATTTTCTCAGTGTCTCAAAATACTTATCCACCATGAAGGATAATTGTATCTACTTCAAAGTGCTGACTTAAAAATTAAATGAGATGATCCACATAAACTAGTTATATCAACAGAAGTACTTATGTAAGAGATGCTCAGTAAATGTTAAACCACATACATGCTTATTAAAATTAGGTAATGACGACAGTTCAAGAGATGACAGTGACAAAACAAACTGAAAAGGTAAAATTAACCAGACCTAAGAACATTAATGGAACAAAAAAGAAATGCAGAAGTAGATCCAAATGCAGATGAGAATTAGTATGATGTAAACACAAAGTTTATCATTTTTGTGAGACATTCTTGGGAATGGAAGGCAGGACTTGCATAAATTTGGGAGTACTGTATGAATACAGGGAAATGCTTAAAAAATCTGGATTAAATAGATTTCAAGGAAAAAACAGGAAAGTCAGAAGAATAAGCAGAAAAGAATATGGGCACTACATTTAGAAATGGGGAAGTGGCAGAATTAAGAAAAAAGATATAGTAAAAATAACCTGAATAGAAGATTTGGTTCAGCAATTTTTAATCACAGAATATAAACGCTAGTGGGTTTGAAAGACTGAAAGGAAGTCACCTAAGATCCAAGTTTAAATGCAATGTAATGATTTCAAAAGGAAAATCTACTTACTGACACAGCTATCATTGCACTGTCTGGTCTCCATTCAGCTTGCTTGTAGGATCCAAACTGAGAAGATGACTTTGCAGGTTCTTTGTAGGTTACAATTAACACACTAGGCTGGAAAAAGGCAGTTGTGTTGTATTAATGTCTCGTAAGAATATAAACAAACAAATTTAAGATAATTTATCACGGAGTACTCAGAATTATTTTAATGACTCTAAAAGTATAATAAAATATAACAATTTGATATTAAAACATTAGCTTGAATTATCCAAGCAAATCAACTAAAAATAACCAAAACTAAAAGATGTGAATAGGCCAATATCTATTAAAGAATCTGAATCAACAATTAATAACTATCAAAAAAACAGACATAAAAAAAACCCAAACAGGCCTTGATGTGTTCATGGTGAATTCTATCACATATTTAAGGTACAAATTCTCTAACAGTATCTTCTAGAAGACTAAAACACAGAGAATACTTCCTAACTCTTTCTATGAAGACAGCATCACCCTAATACTGAAACCAGAAAAAGACATTACAAAAAAGTAAAACAGCAGTCCAATACCACCCATGAACACAGCCGCAAAATTTCTCAACAAAGTATTAGCAAATCTAATCCAACAATGTATAACAAAATTATAATATGAATAAATGGGATTTATTCCAGGTATGCAAGGCTGGATCAACATTCAAATATCAATTAATGTAATCCATCACATCAACAGAATAAGAAAAATCACATGATCCTATCAATAGCTACAGAAAATTAATTGACAAAATCCAATACTCGTTCATGATACAAACTCTCAGCACACTAGAAATAGAGGGGGAAATTCCTCAACTGTACAAAGAACATCTACAAGTAACCTACAATTAACATCATGCTCATTGGTAAGAAACTACCTTCCCTGCTAAAATCACAAACAAGATAAGAACATCTCCTCTCACTACTCTTTTTCAAAGTCACACTGGAAATGCTAGCTAATGCAATAAGACCAAAAAAAAAAAAAAAGGAAATAAAAGAAATAGACAATGGGACGAAAGAAAGAAACCTGTCTTTGTTCATAGATGACTGCCTATGTAGAAAATCTGAAAGAACCAACAACAATGAAAAAAACTTGTGAAAATAACAGGTGATTACAGCAAGGTTGCAGGATACAATGTTCACATATAAAAGTCAATTGCTTTCCTACTTAACAGCAATGAACAAGTAAAAATTGAAATTAAAAGCACAACACCATTTGCATTAGCAACAAAAAGTATTTAGGTACAATTCTTACAAAATATGTATACGATCTATGAGGAAAACTACTACATTTTGATGAACAAAATAAAAAAAGAACTAAATAAATGGAAATATATTCCAAGTTCATGGATAGGAAGACTCAATATTGTCAAGATATCAGTTCTTCCCAACTTAATCTAGAGTCAACACAATCCCAAACAAAATCACAGTGAGTTATTTTAGAGATATCAGCAGACTGATTCTAAGGTTTATATGAAGAAGCAAAATATACTGAATGGCCAATTCAATATTGAAGGTACAAAACTAAGTCAGAAGAGTGACGTTACTCAACTTCAAGACTTACTATAAAGATACAGAAATGAAGACAAGTCGTACTGGCCAAAAGAAAAAAAGAAAGAAAAAGAAAACACATCTATGGAACAGAATAGAGAACTAAGAAATACACCTACATAAATATAGTCAACTGGCCTTTGATAAAGGAAAAAGGCAACACAATAGAAATTGGGTGTTCTTTTCAACAACTGGTGTTGGAATAAGGGACATTTACCTTTGGGCACATAAGAAGAATCCACAAGGTCATCTTGGACTTTCTCTGCCCTTGCCCTAGAATCAGCCATTTTTCCCAGAGGCTCTACTTTCTTTTTATTAGAGCATAGTGTTTAGAAAACAAGATCTGGAAATATGTTTCTTGTTGCTAGGGTGGTATCACTACTTCTAGCTTCTTGGTCCTCTCAGAAAACACAGTATGAAACACATGTACCTATACTAACCCATATATACACATATACCTCCTCATACTTCTTTCTATATACATGCTTTTTAATAATACTTTATTGATTATGCTATTACAGTTGTCATAACATTTCCCCTCTGTCCCCCCATACAGCAGCCCCCACTCTCTCAGGCAATCCCCCCACCATTGTTCATGTCCATGGGTCATGAATATCAAGACTTTGGCTACTCCATTTCCTATACTGTTGTACTTTATATCCCCATGGCTATTCTGTAACTACCTATTTGTACTTCTTAATCTCAACTCTTCATCCACTCTCCCACTACCCTCTCCCACACCTCGCAACCATCAAAACATTCCTTACATCCAGGATTCTGTCTCTGTTCTTGTTTGCTTAGTTTGTTTTTTAGATTCAATTGTTGATAGATTGGTATTTATTGTCACTTTATTGTTCATAGTTTTGATCTTTTTCTTAAGTAACGCCCTTTAACATTTCATATAATGGTTTGGTGATGATGAATAACTTTAGTTTTTTCTTATGTGGGAAGCTCTTTATGTGCCCTTCAATTCTAAATGATGGCTTTACTGAATAGAGCAATCTTGGCTGTAGGTCCCTGCTTTTCATGACTTTGAGTATTTCTTGCCAATCTCTTCCAGCCTGCAATGTTTCTTTTGAGAAATCAGGTAACAGTATTATAGGAACTCCCCTGTAGGTAACTAAAATTTCTCTTGATGCTTTTAAGATTCTCTCTTTACCTTTAACCTTTGGCATTTTAATTATGATGTATCTTGCGGTGGGCCTCTTTGCATCCATCTTGTTTGGGACACTCTGGGCTTCCTGGACTTGCATATCTATTTCCTTCACCAAATTAGGGAAGTTTTCCTTTGTTATTTTTTTCAGATAGATTTCCAATTTCTTGCTCTTCTCCTCTGGCACCCCTATATTGTGAATGTTGATCCTCTTGAAGTTGTCACAGAAGCTGCTTATACTCTCATTTTTTGGATTCCTTTTTCTTCTTGTTGTTCTGATTGGTTGTTTTTTAGTTCCATATGTTCCAAATTATTGATCTGATTCTTGGTTTCATCCACTCTACTGTTGTTTCATTGTAAATTGTTCTTTATTTCAATTAGTGTATACTGTTTCTGAATGCATCTTTTTTATGCTGCTGAGGTCCTCACTAAGTTCCTTGAGCATCCTTACAACCAGTGTTTTAAACTCTGCGTCTGATAGATTGCTTATCCCCATTTTGTCTAGCTCTTTTTCTGAAGTTTTGTTCTGTTCTTTCATTTGGGCCATGTTTTTGGTCCCCTCCTTTTGGCAGCCTCCCTGTGTTTGTTTCTCTGTATTAGGTAGAGGTGCTTTGACTCTGTGTCTTAGTAGTGTGGCCTAATGTAGTAAGTGTCCTGTAGGGTCCAGTGGCATAGCCTCCCCTATCACCGAACCTGGGTACTTGAGGTGTGCCCTTTGTGTGGGCTAAGTACACTCTCCTCTTGTAGTTGAGCCTTGGATGCTGTTGGCAGATCAATGGGAAGGATTTACCCAGGCCAATTAGCTGTAAGGACTGGCTGTGACCACTTACCACCAACCTCCACCCTCCGGTGAAGGATCAGCTGTGCAAGGGTAGGGCGCTCAATGTGGTCTGTGGCTATCCACTGGGTGTGCTGGCCCTGGTGTTTCCCACGTGGTGCAGGCTAAGGTTAGCCCCCACCTAAGCTTTGCCCAGAACCACCCTACATGAGCTATAAAGCAATCTGAGGTTCTTGCTACTTGTGCTGGGCTTGGAGATCTCCAGGCAATGTCAAGCTGTGAATCTAGACTGGCTTCTGCCAATGCCAGTCCTGGGGCTCACTGAGGCCAGCTGTTGCTTGTTTGATAGGATTTAGGAAGTTTTGAGGCCGAAGTCAAGACCAGCCATTCATATGGAAAAGCAGCTTAGGTGGGCCCATAAGTTTAGGGGGCAGAGTCTCTGGGGATCTCCAAGGCGGGTCAAACAGTATTAGCCAGCTTGATGGAGTCTCAGATATGGCACCAGCTTGCTGGCCCTGCAGGTGGATGCTTTAGAAAAGGGACTATGGCCTCTGCTCATCTTGATGCCAGACACTTCAGTTTCTCCCTGTATACCACTGGTGCTTTTCAAGATGGTACTCCAGTCCTGGAGCTCAGATAGAGTGAGACTGAGTAGGTAAGTCTGTGTGTAGGTTCTTTAACAGGAACTGGTTGGGGTTCCTGCAGTTTCTTTCACCGACTTCGTTACTACTGGTTTTTGCAGCCAGAAGTTGTGGGGACTTACCTTCCTGGCACTGGAACCCTGGCTTGGGGACTCCTTAGGTGTAGGGCTGCAACTCCTTGTCCCGAGATATCCCCCTGAATTTTTATCCACCACATGTGGGGGAGGGACCAGCCTATTCCATGTCTACACCCCTCCTACCAGTCTCAGTGGAGGTGGTTTCTTTAATTCTGTATTTGTCAGGCTTCTATTCAACTTGATTTCTGATGGTTCTAAGTGATGGTTGTTCCATATTTTAGTGTGGTTGTGTGAAGAGGTGAGCCATGTCTGCCTATGCTGCCATCTTGACTGGGAGTCTCTATATATACATGTTTTGATACACAGAAACACATGTGACTATAATTAAGCACATGGCAGTTCACCCTTGTCTTCTCCCTTACTTACTTGTAACTTCTTTTACTGACAGTGAGAAGCCTGGGTATCATTTCTTATAATTAATTTAGTTCATTGTTCCACCCTACTATATACATAGAATAGTATGGAATTGCTAACAACATCCCTATAAGAAACTAATTTACAACCAGAATATAGTTTTTATGAATAGCTTCTTTTACTTTAACCTCAGAATAACCAGTTAAAACACTGTTTTCCAAAGTTACATAGGCCATTCTCTTAAAAGCTTTCTTTAATTTCTAAAAATAAAATACAGAAGATTCTAAGATGCTAACAATACTTCAAACACATTAAAACTGCTTGGCAGAGTCTTTGCTATGAACCACTGTGTTTCCTGCTTCAACAGTGCTTGGGCAGAACCAGTGCTTAACCCCCATTCCAGCCAGCCGCCCAGGTCCAGCCTTTCGCAACCTATTTACAGCACCTTCTGACCATCCCATGGCCCCCGTCATTGCTCCCGTGCTGTGAGGCCAGCTCTCCTGAGCCACCCACCATGACAATTGCATCCACCTCACAGGTCCACCAGAACTACCACCAGGACTTGGAGGCTGCCATCAACCGTCAGATCAACCTGGAGCTCTATACTTCCTATGTCTACTTGTCCATGTCTCGGTACTTTGACCTCAATGATGTGGCTTTGAAGAATTTTGCCAAATATTTTCTCCACCAATCTCATGAGAGGGAACATGCTGAAAAACTGATGAAGATCCAGAACCAAGGAAGTGGCCAAATCTTTCTTCAGAGTATCAAGAAACCTGAGCAGACAACTGGGAGAACGGACTGAAAGCAACTTAGGGTGCATTACACTTGGAAAAAAGTATGAATCAGTCACTACTGGACTTGCACAAACTGGTCACTGAAAAAAATGACCCTCGTTTATATGACTTCGTTGAGGCTCGCAACCTGAATTAGCAAGGGAAATTCATCAAAGAACTGGGTGAACGCATAACCAACTTGCACAGGTTGGGGGCCCCTGAAACTGGTATGGCAGAGTACACCTCTTAACAAGTACACCCTGGGAGACAATGAAGGGAGCTAAGCCTTAGGTTGGTTTCCCTGGACACCAAAGCAGTACATGCATGTTGGAAAAAAATAAAAATAAAACTGTTTAAAAAATACATAAAAACAAAACTGCTTGACATGAGTTATTTGTACTTCACAAATATCAACTAAAAATTAAAAACAAGTACCTTGGGAGGAGGGACATAAAGGAAGATGGTAGAATAGGAAGATCTAGACCACAGCCCCCACCCCTACAAACACAGATTCCGCAACAATTCACAGAAAAAAATTCTGCTTCTGAGCAATCCAGAAACTCATTGAAAGGCACCTGAATGCTGGATGAATGTGAAATTAGACTCATCAAACCCGGTAGCAAGATTCAGGACACTCTTTTGCCAGAATTCCTACCCCCATTCAGTGCCATGAAAATCCTCCTGTTCCCATCTAATTCCCAAGGAACAAAAGAAGTGAGCTGAATGTTCAATGCCCCAACCTTTCCACAGAAGCTTCCCCAGAGGACTGGCTTCTGTCTTGCCAGTCTTGGAAGACTGACAGAACCAGCATAATGTAGCCACCTAGGGGAGAACAGAGACAGTGGCTTGGATGGAATAGTCACCAGAGCTTCTCCCCACAGCTCAGCACAGAGAGAGCAGAGGAAAGATTCCAGTTCACAGCTCTTTCCTGGGCAAAGAAAGAGTCAGTCTACATATCCAATGCACAAACTTCTATGGGGGCTTCCCAAAGGAATGGCTTCTGTAATGCTTGTCTCAAGAGTGCTGCTACCTAGTAACTAAGGGAGAAGAGAAACAGATTTAGGCAGGCAGTTATCATAGCCCCTCCCCACGGGCTGAGCACACTGCAAGTGGACAATAAACCCCAGCTCCCAACTTCTCCCTGGGGAGCAAGTCAGTCCATAGCTCCAATGCCCAAACTTTTCTGGGGGCTGCCCAAAGTGGAGAGCTCTGCCTTGCCATTCACAGGGCATTGATGAGAACTTGGCAAATCTGGTCACCAAGAAGCTAGTGAAAACAGAGACAAAGTTTGGGGCACCATAACCCCTCTCATAACTCAGCACAGAGCAAGCAGAAATAAACCTGAGCTCCGAGTTTATTCCCCTGGGAGGGAAAGAGTTGGATCCAAGTTTTCAAGAGAGACTGCCTGATGAACGATTTCAGTTTCACTTGCTGAAGTGCACTGAGGGAACTCAGCATACCTCAGACACCTAGGGACTGCAAAGAACAAACGTGAGGTTTGGGAGGCCATCAGAAATCTCTGGCCAGCTGACTGGTGGGAGTCTTCTAATACATGAGACCAGTTCATGAAGACTGAGAGAGAGGTGCCTGCTCTGTCTAGCACACAGACACCAACATAGTTAATAAGATAAAAACACAAACAGGTCTTCCAACCAAAAAAATAAATCTCTAGAAACAAATCCTGATAAAAACAGAGACACATGACTTACCAGACAGGTAATTCAAAATAACCACCAAAAAGATGCTCTTTAAGGTCAGGAGAATTATGGTTGAACAAAGCGAATTTCAACAAAGAGATAGAAAATATTAAAAAGTAACAAACAGAAATCATAGAGCTAAAGAACATAATAACTGAAATAATAAAAATTCACTAGAGTTCAACAAAAAACTAGATCAAGCATAAGACAGGCCATCTGAAATATTCAATCACAAGAGAAAAAGAAGAGTGAAGAAAGCTTAAGGGACCATGGGACACCAACAAGCAGTCCAATATACACATACAGGAGACGAGAGAAATGACCAGAGAGCTTATTTACAGAAATAACAACTGAAAATGGAAATGGACATCTACATCCAAGCAGCCCAAAGCAGCCCCAAAAAAGGAACGGAAAGAAATCCACACTGAGAGTAATTACAAACTGTCTAAAGTAAAAGCAAAGAGAATTATTTTGAAAATGGAAGAAAAAGGCAACTTGTCAGGTACAGGGGAACCCTCATAGGACTATAAGTGGATTCCTCAGCAGGAACCTTGCAGGCCAGAAAGGACTGGGATGATATATTCAAAGTGCGGAAAGAAAAGTTGCCAAGCAAGAATATTATTACATTCAGCAAAACTGTCCTTCAAAAATGAAAGATAAAGCCCTGCCCAGATAGCTTAGTTGGTTAGAGTGTCATTCCAATATATAGACCACGGACATGGGTTCAATCCCCGGTCAGGGCACATACGAGAGGCAACTGATGATGTTTCTCTCCCACATCAATGTTTCTCTGTCTCTCCCCTCTCCCCTCTCCCCCAAATCAACAAACATATCCTTGGGTAAGGATGAAAAAGAAAAAAAACTAAACACAAATAGAGTTTTCTCCAAAGAAGACAAAGCTGACAGATACATGAAAAAAATATTCGATGTCATTAATCATCATGGAAATGGAAATCAAAACCACAATGAGATGTCACCTCACACCTATCAAGGATGACCATTATCAAAATCCAAAAGATAACACGTGTTGGTGACGATGTGAAGACACTGGAACACCTGCACACTGCTGCAGGAAATGTAACATGGTGCAGCCAATATGGAAAACAGAGGTTACTCAAAAAATTAAAAATAGAACTACCATAGGATGCAGCAATCCTACTTCTGAGCATTCATCTGAAGAATTCAAATAAGTATCTGGAAGAGACATTAGCACTCGTATATTCCTTAAAGTGCTATTCACACCACCAAGATAGGCAACAACTCAAATGTACATTGTCAGGTAAATGGATAAAGATTATGTGGTATATCCATACAACAGAAAACTTACTACTCAGCTTTAAAAAAGAAATAAGTCCTGCAATATGCAGCCACAAGGAGGAACCTTGAGGACATTTACATTTTACTAAGTAAAATAAGCCAATTACACAAGGAGAAATAATACATGATCCCACTTATTTGAGGTATCTGAAACAGCCAAATTCACAGTATCAGAAAGTGAAACGGCGAATATTTGAAAATACTTTTAAAGAAGGCAAAATCTCAGGTTAAGTGTATTGCAATAAAATAAAACTTAGAAAAAACCTTTTGTATGTTAACATAAATAATATATTTTTAAACAATTCTAGTACTAAAACAAAGAGAGAAAGTGCAACTATTTCGCAAATCACTGTAGAATCCACTATAAAGGACTATGAAGTCGATTCTCAGATCTACTTCAACACTGTCTTTTGTGACATGCTGTTTTAATCGAAGTATATGAATAAACTCGTCTCACACTGATTTGTAGCTGCACTTTTAAAACAATGGTAAATACTCTTTAATATTACACCAAAATTTGACACAGGGTAGTTTCTTAAATCTTAGTTGTAATTATTATCAATAAAGTTTTAGTACTTTACTTAAAATAATACCTTGGACAATACTTGCAACTTACAAAGAAAAGAAAAATGTAATTGGGGAAACCATTGGGGGTTTATTTTAACAATATAGAAAAGAAACCCAAGTCTGAAAGGGAAATTAGAACAGCAAAACAATTTTTTTAAAAAACTTCACTGGAAGACTTTACACCTGACTTTAAGAGCTATTATTGGGTTAGCCGAAAAGTTTGTTTGTTTTCCTTAAGGTGGCTCTAGTAGCGACATCAGAAATAATTTTGTTAGATTGTATTGTAACAGCTGTCATATCACCGTGCATTTAAAAAAGAAACACATCAAAATCGGTGAATTTTTGTGTAGCCATTTTAATATTGAAGATGGAAGAAAACAGGCAACATTTTTTGGCATATTGTGCTTTATTATTTCAAGAAAGGTAAAAACGCAACTGAAATGCAAAAGGTTTGTATAATGTATGGAGAAGGTGCTGTGACTGCTCGAATTGTCAAAAGTGTTTTGTGAGATTTTGTGCTGGAGAGTTACTACTGGATGATGCTTTGTGGTCGCGTAGACCAGTTGAAGTTGATAGCAATCAAACTGAGACATTAACTGAGAACAATGTTATACCATGCAGGAGTTAGCTGACACACTCAAGACTATCCAAAACAATGAAGCTACTGGTGAAATGAAAAATATGGTTTGTTGTTTTTTGTTTTTACGGGAAAAAAAAACGTACATTTGGGCAAACCCAACATAAAGTTATAGTGATAAAGAAAGTGGTACTGGCATCGAGACAAACAGACTCTAGACTCCACAAACAGAGAAGTGAAAGTCAGTTCAACGGAGGACCACTTTTCAACAAATGGTGCTCAAACAAGAGGCTAGCCATATGAAGAAAAAGAATTTTGATCCATACTTTGTGCCATTTAAAAATATTAATTCACAAGATATTTTAGACCTTTGTGTAAAATCTGATCCATGAAACTTCAGGAATATAGGAGAAATTTTTTTGTGGCCTGAGGCTAGGCAAAGACTTCATAGATAAGATTAAAAATCATGTTTCCCGAAGAAAAACTTCAATTAATAAATTGATCCTCATGAAAATTAAGTATTTCTCTTTAAAAGATACTACTAAAAATAAATAGAAACACATGCAACAGACTAGAAAAAATTACTTGCAAATCATGTATCTGCATCGATGATGTGTTGTCAAGAACATACAAAGAATTCTTAAAACTCAGAAAGGAAATAAACTCAATTTTTAAAAGTAAGTAAAAATCAAACAAAACAATTATAATATTGGATTTTTAACATATAAGTATCTATAAAACCATACTGATATAAATAACAGAATGAATGAAAGAGACATCTCTTTCTCACACTAAATTTCAATTAACATAGAAGAAAAAGGGACACAGAGAATCATTAGGTGAAAACCATATAATTACAGCTGCAGATAGGATCAAGTGTTGCATACTAAAATCAGTGAGCAAGTTTCAGGAAAAACAGGATATGTACAGTATACCACCACCCCCACCCCCACAAGTCACCCTTTAATTACAAAGGAAAGATAGTAACTTCACAGTAGAGAAACCTGCCAGACACCAACTCACCAAGTAACCAAGGTACATGATCATCAATAATAATATATGCAAACATCATAAACTATTTGATATAATACACTAAGGACACAACATTTTGTGGTATTTTTGGCCAAATCCATAAGCTTATTCCATTCATGAGAAAATTAAATAAACCTAAGATGATGAATTCTACAAAATAACTGATCAGTACTCTTCAAAAGGATCAAAATCATAAAAGACAAGGAAAAACAAAAGAACTGTTACAGAATGCAAGAGACTAAGAAATAACTAGCCCAAAAAAAAGAACATCAGTAGAAAAACTGGAGAAAATCACAATGAGATCTGTACTTTCGTTAATAATACTGTACCACTTTAATTTCTTCTTTATAATTATGCTAAGTGAAAGATGCACAACAAAAACAAGGACATGCTATATGATTCCATTTACATAAAATTCTAGAAAATGTACATCAATTTATTATGAGTGAAAGCAAGCAGATGAGTGCCTAGAGATGCAAGGTCAGGGGGAAGCAACTACAAAAAGGAAGGAGGAAACCTCAGGGGTCATGGGCTCATTATCACGATTACAGTGATGGTCTGATGCGTGTATACGTGTCAAATCCAATCAAATTTATTTTGTATACATGTATAAATTACATTATGTCAATCATATCTTGGGAAAGCTATTTAAAAAGGTTACAACAAATCATCTTGGAAGGTTTTTTGAAGAATTCATTAAAGAAAACACTTAGGCAGAACTATTTAGAATCTTGCAAAAGCCTAGAAGAGAAACCTCAACTCTGACAGGAGATAGGGACAGAAAGACAAAAACAACGAAACGGTTTTAATTTGCTTAGCAACTAAAATATATGAACATTAGATACAAGTTAAATTGTTTTACATTTATTTTTTATAATTTTTATATCATTTGCCTGTTTATTTGAAAGATTGTCTTTTTCTGGTCTGGTATAGTTGTCAAGCTTTGTTCCGCTATGCCAAGGTTGTGGGTTCCATCCCTGGTCACGGTATATAAAGGAGTCAACCAATGAATGCATAGATAAGCGAAACAGCAAATTAGTTTCTCTTTCTCTCCCATCCTCCCCCCACCCCTAAAAATCAGTAAATTAAAAAAAAGATTGTTTTTAATGTTAGTGACCAAGGAGACAACATTAACCAATTCAATCAGTAAGGAAACTTTTAGAAAAGGTTTCTATTATTATAATCAGCAATAACTTCCCTACTGAAGTAAAAAAGGTAAATAAAATAGTTAAACAGAGTGACAATATTTTTTTTTAATATATTTTATTGATTATACTATTACAGTTGTCCCATCTCCTCCCCCCACCCCCCTCCCTGCACACCCC
>VMDR010022290.1:0-16278 GCA_007922815.1 Macrotus californicus
AAGGTCCCTTTCAGTACCAAGCACAGTGAATGAAAACGGTTCTTACCTAGACAACTATTTGTGAAATTTTAGAACATCAAGGGGAAATAGAAGACCCAAAAGCTTCCAAGAAACAAAAACCAAACACACAAAAATTGAGATTCAGACTGGAATCAATATCAGATCTCTCAACAGAAACAATTGAATATAGAGAATAAAGCCATGCCCTCAGATTACAAGAAACATTATTTTCAATCTATTCCACACCCTGATAAGCCAACAGTTAACAGTTGAATAAGGACATTTTCTGAAGCAAGAAATCAAAAAGTTTACCTCCTATTTCATAAGGTGTTATTTGAAGAGAGAGAAAGAAATATATGAGATCTGTCATGAAAAAGTCCAGCCATTGTTAATATAACGAGAACAGTTTGTATGACATTGATGTAACCTGGCAGCCAAGGAGAGTGGACTGGAATGTGCATGTGTGAACAATGATGACTTCACTGTACTAGTCACTGGGGTAGGGGGTGCCATTGAGTGAGCATGTGTACTGTGTGACCGTCATATTCAAAATGACTGTGCAAGAAGAGCAACAAATCTCCATCAAATTTTGTGTTAAGTTTGAACATTCCTTTGTAGAAAACTATTCGGATGATTCAGGAGACCACAGCTATGGGCCACTGGTGATTGGCAGCTTCATCACAGCAATGCACCAGCTCATGCATCACGTTTCATGCAGAGATTTTGGTGAAACATCAAATCACCCAGGTGACTCAGCCCCCCTACAGTCCAGATGTGGCACCCTGCAACTTCTGGGTTTTCCCAAAACTAAAATCACCCTTGAAAGGGAAGAGATTTGAGACTGTTGATGAGATTCAGGAAACCATGACCGGGCAGCTGATGGAGATTAGGAGAACTGTGTGAGGTCCCAAGGTACCTACTTTGAAGGGGACTGAGGTGTCATTGTCCTATGTACAATGTTTCTTGTATCTTCTTCAATAAATGCTTCTATTTTTCATATTACATGGCTGGATACCCTCTAGACAGATCTCATATATAATATCTAGAAAACAATGGATCCAAATCAGAAGACCAGTGATGCCCCAGTATAACAGGTGTGCAGTGCAGATCAAGAAAGCAGCTAGTCTAAATTAAAACAGGAGAGTAGGTCTAGAAGAAATATCTTCCGGGAAAAAAGTGGATGGTATCAAAAAGAATTACTGCTCCGATAAGGAGGTCTTATTAAATGCAGCTCTCACAAAGGCACATAAAAAAGAACCCCTGCCTCTACAAAGGCAATTAGAAAAGCCAGAAAAAAATCAAACAACTAAAAAAGTAGTGAAATGTCATCACTGTGAGGCATTGGTACTGCAGTAAATAATTATTACATAGCCATACTAATGTTAATATACTTCACTGATTTTAAACTTTTAAGGTCAACCTATAGATGAACAATGGAAAACAATTTCAGTTGAAGAACAGAATATACATGTTTCCAGCCTTGACAATATAAAAGTAAAAGTTCGGAGGACAGGGAGATGGAAAATGGAAAAAGGTAAGGGTGCTAATACTTTATTTTCAAGGTGGGAAGTGAAGTGGGCAGTCTGCAGGTGAGACACTATACATAAAGGTACGATTTAGATTTATAATGGAAGTAAACAGAAGAACTAAAAACAGGAGGAGAGGTAATGGTTTAATTTCTCATCTACCATGCAGGACGTTTTCCTACCACCAACACCATGGGGTCTTCTGGATCAGATGGCACCAGAGGCAGGGCTGCTGGCCCGGGAGCCGGGACCAGCTGCGGAGCCCTTTTCTGCTCTGGGTCTCACTCAGAGCAGCAGCCTTCTGTGTCCCTCAGGATGTGGACGGAAACTGTGGGGTGTGTTGCCTCTAGGACCTAGAGAGGCCTATCAGCCAGTTGGCCTCCATGTTGGTGCCAGGGGATGCTAGGTACAGCAATTTGTCTTTTACATCGGAAGGGTTTCCCCAGTATGTCCTTGATCGTTGGATCCCTGAAACTTTCGAGAAGTGGTAGATCCTTGAATCCATAGGGTTTATCTTCCATCTTCTGGAGCACACGTGTACCAAGACCTTCAGTGAACTAGCCACCTGTTGTTCTTCCTGCCTCATCAGCATGGTTAGGTACAGAAGATGTGACACTCTTCAGGATGGTCTGGTAGTCCAGATCTCTTTGGGCTATATTACGTGGGGGACAGGAGAGTTACTGTAGCCCCCGGGCAAACTGTAAATGAATATTGCTGTTCCTTTCACATGAATGCAAGCTGTTTCTGATTGTCTTTTCTCACTGGGATTCAAAAGAATAAATTCACCACATCAATGGCCGCATACCATGTATTTGTGGCCATGTGCATCTGTTCTAGGGAAGGTTCTGATCTGTCACAGTAGTTGCAGGCAGGGCTACGACTTGGTTGTCCCTGCAGTAGTTCACAATTATTCTTCAGGATGCGTGCAGTTTCTGCAGGGGTCAGACTGCTGAATTTAAGGAGGTGTGAGGGGGCCTTCACCTTCTGTGTCCTTAGGTCTTTAAAATCAGCAATAATCTCTGTTACGCTCCCTCCCTGGGATATGATACTGGTTTTGATATACTGCCTTGGCCCAGCATTAGAGGTGTTTGGGGGAAGTTTCAGAGGTTTCCATTTTGCCTTCTCCACTATAAACTCTACTCAGTAGGCTAAGGACCCCAGGAGGGGGTTACTCCAGTTGCAAACATGTATTTCCAATTATACACTTAGACACTGGGGAAATGACACCTTGGTATATCCACTGACTCAGCAGGCCCACTGTGTGCCAGCCTTTGGCCAGGACTTCATTATTCCTTGGTTCCCAGCATCCCCCATTCTGAGGATAGGGGAAGGGGAAGCACTATGAAGTTTTGGGTCTCCAGGGATCAGTATCTACTGATAGTCCTCCAAATGTGTGGGTATCCCCCTTCCTGCAGTATATAGTCACTGGAGTAAAGGGCCATCGGTCCCTTTGGGGAAGGATGAGGAGAATGATATACACTTGCTATGAGGTCACATCTCCTGACTCTGTAGGTTCTAGATTTGAAAATAGGCTCAGGTCTTGGAACTGAGCAAGAGATCATGACTTTTTAATTAGGGTGACTGCCCTCAGCCTCCTGGCTTTATTCTTGACTTTCTTTTTTTACTATATGTGTTAAGCAGCATCCTTGTTGGCTGCCCATCTACTTTGTCTTGTGCATCCTTTTATCAAGTCCAACAGCTCCCCAGACCACTTCTGCTGGAGTTTAACCCTAGTTACCCCTAGTTATTGGCTTATCGTCCAGGAGACAGAGGAGTTGGGGAGCAGCTATTGAAAGAGAGATTTCTGGGGTAGGAATCTCTGCAGCGTCTTCCAGCACATGGGAAATGCTACCTCTAACTAAGGAGTGAGCCACCTGTGCAAACTCTGAAGGTCTAAGGAAGTGGTGGATGTAGAATCAAAATGCTCAGGGACATCTGTCCTGATGATCCCATGCCATGTTTCAGGGACCTAGTATTTTCCCCAGAGGGCCTTGATTTTAGCATAGCATACCTGCCTTGGCCGAGCACACAAATGTCACTGGAGCTCTGCAACTTTAATTATGAGATTTGGTTTTTGCTCATTCTGCTCATAGCTGCATCTTTGTAAGCTACCAAAGAAGCCTTCTAGCTCTCATATTTAGTCCTTGACTGCTTAGTAATGGCCCTCTTTCACATTAGCTCTCGTCAATACATCTTAGCAGTAGCCAGAAGCTCACTGTCTTTGTAGACAGTTTTCCCCATGGTTTTCCAAATGCCTGACTCAACACACCTGCCAAGGCATCTCCTTCCACGGATATGGTTTCACCCTTCATGAAATCTTCAGCAATTGGACCACCACTGTGTGACCATCTCTGCCACACACATCACTTATGATGGTGTCCTCTTGGCCCACTGGCCACTAAGAACCCTCAGAACCCTATTTGCTACCTTTATTCTTGGACCACTACTGGCATCACTATGTGATTTAGGTTCTCTGAGGAGCAGTTGCCGAGACAGGATTAGATGTGCAAGAGATTTATTGGAGAACATCTGTAGGGGGAAATGAGGAGTGAGACAGAAGAGGCTAGGGGGCTGGGTCTTCTCCAGGATGTGAGGGTCTGTGAAGGAAAGAAGGTAGGGCAGAAAAAAATCTCAGATGAATTATAGTACAAGGAAGCTTCAGCAAAGCTGGTGGGCAGTTCTTGAGTGAAAGCTGTCTTTCCGAGGAGTCTCACTTCTCCCAAGGAAGGGCCTGTCTTAGTATCCCTGCCATGCTCAGAGTGTGGTCTCTCTGCACGGGGATGGGTTTCAGAGCATGGTGCCTGGGGACCTTGGACGATGCTTCTGACGCCAGTGTCTCAGGCACATTTGTATGGCAGCCATAGGTGGTCCTCTTTATTCTTTGGGGTTGTTTTCTTTTTTTTACCATATGCATATTTTATTTTAAAAAGAAAGAAAAAGGTGATGTGAGCATATTATCAGAGATATGGGGATAACTATCAGAGAAAATGTTCAATAGTTCTATCTGTAGAGCAAGGCTAGGTCTGGGAAGGACGGAAGCAGTGACTGTTGCTTTTTATTATCATCTCTTTAGTACTATTTGTTTTTCAAGCATATGCATTTATTACTTTGATAATTTTCCTTATTATTAAGAAACAGAGAGAGGGACAGACAGGAAAGTCAGGAAAAATTGGAGTGGGAAAATAAGTTTACTTCTGAAAACCAGTTAACAACACTTATTGAACATCTCATATCACTAATCCTTGAAACATTTCCAAGAGGTAGGAAATGTGATTTCTGTTTTACAGATCATGACACTGAGATTTAGGATTGAATCTTAGGTTAAAGATTTTGCTAAAGAGCACATGGCTAGTAAGCGGCATCAGGATTTGAATGCAGGTCTGGGTCTGTGCTCCCTCCACAAGTAGTGGGATAGAGGCAGCTGATTGGTGAAGGCCATGTGGGGGTGAGCCGTGTCCCGGTCCTTGGCCAGCCTAGACAGTGGAGCTCAAGGGGCCAGTGTTAGTCATTGTTTAACTATCTTATACATATTTAGCCTTTTAAATCTTTCCTGAGAAATCATTTTTTTCTACTCCTGTAATCATCCTCAAGTAGCTTCTTATAATAAAAATACACAAAGGGAGATGTCTGTGGCTGAGAGATGGGCCTGCCTGGGGTGGCACCGGACGCTGGGTGAAGTCAGCCACGTGTTTTCTACAGGGCTGGGCAGAGCGCGTCACACCAGCTGGAGGGCAGCCGGTGACTTCCTTTGTTTACCCTATAGCCTGAGACTCCCTGGTGACAAGTATAATCTTTCTTGATAAATATATTAGTTTTATTTTAGTGGAGCTGATCCCTGGATCTGTGATACAATCTCTAATATTTTCTTTTTCTATGATGACTTCTAGATGGGCTTAGACAGCAGAGGAGAAAGTCGGAGGGGACCAGAGTCCACAAAATGGCAGTCATTGGCCTTGAAATTGGGGAAATCACAATGTGTTATTCTGCTGCCATAGATGGGCAGGTGACTACCCAGCAGGCCGGGCTTATGCCTGAAGAAGCTGTGCAAAAAGGGAGGAGCAAAGACTTGGGGCCAGTGAATGTCCTGGGCAAGTTGACAGGTGCTTGGCTAGACCACCCCTGTTCAGCTCAGCTTATTATTTACTGCTGGTGACTCTGGCACCTCCAAGCCAGGGGTTGATACTAATAGTATCCACCTGGCAGGAGTAAATAGTAAGCAAATCAAGTACTCAGTAGAGTGCCTGACACTCAATACACATGAGCTATTACTGTTAAGAAACCTGCTGTGAGGGGGTCGCTCTTGCCCTGGCTGGTGTGGCTTGATTGGTTGGATCATTGCCCTGTACACGGATCTAAAACCAAAGTGTAGTGGGATCAATTCCCAGTCAGGACACATACCTATGCTGTGGGTTCCATCCCTGGTTGGGGTGTGTATGAGAAGCAACTGATCAATGTTTCTCTCTCCTTCTCTTCCCCTCTCTCTCAAATCAATACATATATCCTCAGATGAGGATTAAAAAAAAAAGATTATAGATCTTAAAAGTTTTCATCCTAAGGTGGAAAGTAATTTTGTATGGTGATGGATGCTAACTAAACTCATTGTGGTGAACCTTTCACAGTACATACAAATACTTAATAATTATGTTGTGTACTTGAAAGGAATATGATGTTATATGTCAATCATGTCCAAATAGAACAAAAAACAAAACAGAAACTTCCTAGTGCACCTGTTTTATTCTCAGAGGATAAGCTCATGTTGACAGGACACTTGAAACAGAAGAGTTTTGAATCAGATGCAGTTAGATCTATCAACCTCTTTCTTTCTGTTTTCTTTCCTGGCCTTTTTTCTCCCTGTGATAAAGATGAGTACGCACTCTATTGGAGTTTTTTTATGGTTCCCCTTTTTATTGTTTTTACATTTACCTCTTTAATCCATCTGAAATACATTTTGGTATATGCTATGAGGTAAGCAGATAATTTTTTTCCAAATAATCAATTTTCCCACAGCCATATATTAATTTGAGATAACACTTTCGTGTTATACTGATTCTTTTATATGAGGTCTGTCCAGAGGTCATGTAATATGAAAAATAGAGGCATTTATTGAAGAAGGTACAAGATACGAGAAACATTGTACACAGGATAATGACATCTCAGTCTCCTTCAAAGAAGGCACTTTGGGACCTTATACAGTTCTCCTAATCGCCATCAGCTGCCCTGTCATGGTTTCCTGAATCTCATCAACAGTCTCAAATCTCTTCCCTTTCAAGGGTGATTTTAGTTTTGGGAAAACCCAGAAGTTGCAGGGTGCCACATCTGGACTGTAGGGGGGCTGAGTCACCTGGGTGATTTGATGTTTCACCAAAAAACTCTGCATGAGATGTGATGCATGAGCAGGTGCATTGCTCTGATGAAGCTGCCAATCACCAGTGGCCCATAGCTGTGGTCTCCTGAATCATGCAAATAGTTTCTGCAGAGGAATGTCCAAGCTTAACACAAAATTTGATGCAGATTTGTTGCTCTACTTGCTCAGTCATTTTGAATGTGACAACCACACAGTACACATGCTCACTCAGTGGCATCTATCACCCCCATGGACTAGTACAGTGAAGTCATCATTGTTCACACATGTGAATTCCAGTCCACTCTCCTTGGCTGCCAGGTTACATTGATGTCGTGCAAACAATTCTCATTGTGTTAACAAAGGTTGGATCTTTTCCAGACAGACCTCCACCAAATAGTTGTTTCACTCTTGGCAACTTTTCCTGAAGAGAAATAAGAAATTCAGGCAAATATTTGTGTGTGTGTGTGTGTGTGTGTGTGTGTGTGTATGTGTATGTATATATATATATATATACATACATACACTTATATATATATATATGTATTTATGTATAAAGCTGTCTATGCTGCCATTATTTGTAACAGCAAAAAGTTGGAAACATTTTTGAAAGGTCTAGTTATACAAATTATATTACATTTATAGAATGAAATATCATTAAAACTATAATTTTGAAACAAAATAACATAGGAAGTGCATTTTTATATTAAGTGGAAATGCAGTATATGAAATTTTTATGTAATATTATTTCATTGTGTTTTAAGAAATAAGTTTTTGCCACAGTGGCCTTTCAATTCCCTGATCAAACTCCTTCCAGCCTCAGGGACTTCGTACATTCTGTTTCTTCTCCCTGGAGAGAATTTCCATCTGTTCTCTATAAGGTTGGCTCTTTTTCGTTCTGCAGATATCTGCCACACATATCACTTCATAGAACCTTTCTCTAATTACTGTAAGAAGAGAGGATACAGGTCCCTCCTTGGCTGGCCTCCATGTTTAAGCATCTAATTATCCTTTCCACATGGGTAAATTCTGCCTCTCCATTTGGAAGATTTGCTTCTAGAAATCTAAGACCATATTTTTAAAATTTTCTCTCCAACTCACCCACACCTGTGATGTGAATGTAAAAAATAATGCACTGACTATTGCCTGACCCACTTTTCCATTTCCTAAGGACTTTACATCACCTTTACATCCTTAAAACAGTCTGCATACAAAAACTGGACCGTATTTTACACCACTCAAAAATTAAAGTCTTAATGGAAGATCCAAAACCATAAAACTCCTGGAACGTAGAAACAAAGCTTCTTGGTATCGGTCTTGGCAATCATTTCATGAATATGGCGGTGAAAGCACAGGCAACAAAGGAGAACATGAACAAAGAGGACCCCATCCAACTGCAAAGCTCCTGCCCAGGAAAGAAAACCAACAACGAAATGAAAAGGCAGCTTACTGAACGGGAGACGGTATTTGCAAATCATATACCTGGAAAAGGGTTAATATCCAAAACATATAAGGACCACCACAACTCAGTAGCTAAAAGAACAAACGCAGGAAGGGGGCATGTGTGAAGGTGATCGAAGGACACAAACTTGCAGTTGTGAGTGAAAGTTGCTGAGAGAGTAAATCTTCAAAGTTGTCACACACACACACACACACACACACACACAAGTGACTACACAAGGTGAGTTAGCTGATCTTTTCATGGTCATACTCTGCAATATATACCTACATGAAACTATTGCACTGTATGCCTTAAACTCACACAATGTCATATGTCTGTTATATCTCAGTAGAGTTGGGGGGTGGAGGGGCTCTCAGTGTGCAGACTTTGTTGCCAGGAGAAACTGTGCAGAGGAATAAGTAAGTTGCTGGTGGTAAAGCTTAAGGCACATATAAAACGTGAAACGGTATATGCATTTCCGGAGGGTGCATGTCAACAGCCAGGGCCCCCTCTAACCTGGATCCTTTAAATCCATGTCGGAATGCAGAGTCTGGAGAGAGTGAAGTCAGGCTGGGGATCAGAGCCAGACGCAGCTCCCCTTTGAGGTGGATGGGGCCCTAGATCACTGGGCCCAGGTGCCTGGGAGAGGCCCCAGATCTTTCAAGCCTCCTTACGATTATAAACAGCATGTGTCCTTCGCTTGTCAGAGTCTGGGCTTCAGATTTGACACGAACCCCTCCAGTCCCTCCCTTCAAACAAAATTCTTCACATCCCCCTGCTGTTTCCCACAACCCAGTTCCCATGGCTTTTGTTCTTCTGGCTACCGAAGGGGTTCTTCCTTCAGTCCTTCTTCTGGGCTCCGGAATCAACCAGGTCACTCTCCAACCTCTGAGGCCCAGCGTCAAGGATTCCTGAAGTGGAGCTCCAGGTAGGCAAAGGGACGGAGGCCGGGCCTCCTGCACAGCTGGGATTCCCACAAGAAGTCTTCGTGCAACACAAATGCCTGGAGCTCACCCACCCGGCAAACTTTGCAGTGATTGCCAAGGTCCTACTGCGATGCCTGGACTCTTGAAATCACACCACGGACTTATCACAGGCAACACTCATCATTCACAGTTAAGGACTTGCAATGTTGACAGTTGTGACCAATCCTGAGGACCCATTGAAATGCCAGGTTTTCATTTTCTTGAGGCCCAAATTTGAATTTCCTGTGTCGGGGTGCTAATCCACAGGGACAAATGATTGAGTTGAGTCAACAGCTCAGTATCCAGATTTCAATGCAACTTCATGTATTTTCTCAAGGCAGGTGGGCAGCAATGTAAACTGTCCTCCAGGGGCAGAAGGGACTCTAACGTGTTCACTTACACCCAGCTACAATTTGTGGGGGAAATTATGTGTCACAGAGATATGTACAAAAGTAAAGATCCACGAGGAGATTTTTTGATTTTCACAGGTCTCTTATAGTCCTTTTTTTGTTTGTTTGTTCTTTGGTTTTTGTTTTAAGATCTTCCCCTAGGTTCTAAGATAGAGCAAGATAACTTCCATGTCCTCACACAGACAAGCTTAACTGTTATCTTCAGGCTGTCAGAGAGGGTCATAAAGAAGTTTTTAAAAGTGCACATTTCGCAGACATTAGTCGCAGAGGTGAGCAAACCTTCCAGGTGTCCTCAAACTGTGCCCATAGGTTCACCTTCCCTACTCTAAATGAAGGAAGCCCCCATTGCAGCCTGCGTAGGGGTCAGCTATGGGCAGTCCAGGGCAGGCCCCCAAGGAACCTGCCAACCTGCCCCTTTACCTCACGTAGAAGTGGCTAATGCAGGGTCTCCTCCCCAGTGGAGAGTTAATTGGAAGTGTTACACTTCAAGAGGAAAAACAAGAGTAATGGAAAAGGCATCTATGTGTGACCAAACCCTTAACTGAAAACAGGCTTTCTCTTCTCCCAGTCTAGGAAACCAGGGAGGACAGCAGCCAGAGGGAGAGCAAATGTGGATGATCATCTGGGGATGGAATGTCGTGGTGAGGGTTTGCAGAGGGGAGTCATGGGTAGTATTTGGGAGATTTGGGGGAGAGGTGTGAAGAACTCAGAATGACAGAATGAAGGCTAGGATGGATGGTTAAGTAGAGGAGAGGAGGGGGCTTTGAAACTCATTCTCTTTCTACTTTCTTTTGGGGTAGGGTTAGGGAGAGGAGAGAGTGACAGGGGTAAGATAAACTAGGGTTTTATCCGGTGGCCTCTGAGGAAACTGGGGGTTTTGACTAATTGATGATTTAAGTAATTCAACAAGTATCTACTCAGAACTGAGTTGTATCTTCTACTCTCTTCTGAACTCATCTTATCTCGGTAGATGCATCCCTTCCCAGCCTCTCCCCTCTGCATGCTTCTCTTGGCTGCTCTTCTCTTTGTATTAGTCTCTGCCCCTCAGCCACACTGACCCTATTTGTACAGAGCACCTTTTTTTCTCAAACCAAACTTATGGGGACTGGAAGTCCAAATGTTGGAAATGGAGCCTCCTGGCGTGGTATTATCTTGCCTGTGTGAGGACATGGAACTTATCTTGCTGTGGGCCCAGTCTGTTGTTTTCAAACACAGCAATTCCATAAACTTTTGCTGAGCCCATTCTGAGCCAGAAATGATACCAGTCACTGGAAATAAATAGAGACAGAGTCCCTTTCTCAATTTCCCAAATAAGGAAACGGGATCCAACGTGACAGAAAGGATCATGAAATCCCAGAGGAAGGGCACCTGACTCAGTTTTAAGAGAGGTGAGAACTTCTTGGAGATGGCATCTGACCTGGTTCTTGAATGGTAAGTGGCAGTTGCAGGCACGGGAGAGGAAGAGGGGAACTTGGGGACAACAGACTCAGTTCTCATCCTAGCACTGCTTGCAAATTGGGCGAGCCTAAGTTTGGCCATCTATGTACTGGCTCCAGCAACAACTACCCCACTGGGTGGTTATGAAGATTATAAAATAACTACAAGGTGCTATATACAGTCCAGTCTTCTCGTGTCTCATTCCCACTGGCCTTCATCTACATCCTCTTCTCCATCAGCACCCACCTGAGTGACCACAGTGCAAATCTCTCATTGCTCAGCTGCTCAACCGCTAAGACGTCATATCATGAAAGTGCCAGCGCCTTAGGCTCTCACCTCACTTCCCTCGCACTCATGCCAATGCTGAACTGGCCCTGTATCTGCTTTGTGAACTAGAGTCCCTTGATCTTCCCCTACTCAGCTCACCTCTTCCTATGTTCATTTGCCTTCTTTCTCATGTGAGGCCCCATGGCAGCCAATAAGTGATTCTCTCTGGTCTTGTCTCACCTCTTGGCTTCTGCTATGTGTATCCCCAACCCATGCTCAACTGCACTGTCTTCTCCAGATTCCTGCTCCTGGCATTTGAGAATGCTAGAGAAAGCCCAGACTCCACAGTTGCATTACATCTGCATAGTTCCAGTCACCACTGGGCCCTTGTTACTTCTTAGTTTTCTTTTTATGTATTTCTTTTGAAATAACTCAGTGAATGTAAAGGCCCTAGCACTTAGCCTGAACATGTAGTAGGAGCCCCGTATGTTCACTTCCCTTTCTTTTCTCCCTGATTCCTTATCACGTTATCAAGGCTTCTTAGTCCAATCTTCTTATTCTCCTCACATCTCTGATTCCCTTCAGCCCTATGCTTTCGCCCTCCTGCACAAGCTCATTCCATTTCCTCACTCTTGGCTCACAAGCAACGATTCAGAGTACAGAGTGCCGTCCTGGTCTAGTTATGTCTCTAGGCCTCAGTTTCCTCTTTTGCAAAATTTAAATTATAGAGGAGGTTAAAAGTACCCCGTCACTGGGCTGTTCAGAAGATTAAATGAAACAATATGTGTTAAGTACTTAGGATAGGGTTTTTCACATGGTACACACAGTAAATGTGAATTGCTATGGTGGTGATGATAATTTTGGATGCATTTAAAGCTTTTTTTTTCTTATCAGTCTCAGAGAAATAGAGTGGTCATGAACAGACTTGTGCTTCGGAGTCTGTCCTCTCCTGAACCTCAGAAGACCTTCCTCTACAGTGAACTTCTTCCTTCTTCAATCTCTTCCTTGTCAATGGCTTCTGTTTCTGAATCTTTAAACATGTCATGTCTTCCATGTCTTAAAAAAGGAACAAATTAAAGAGCATGTCTCAGTCCTACTATCTCCTCTAACTTTCCACATCTGTTCTTCAATTCACTGTCACACTTATCCAATTGGTATTTATAACACCAGTATTTCTCTTTACCACCCCCTATGCCATGCTTACCCATAAATTCCTTGATATCTAGCTTCCACCCTCAGAATCAACAAAGCCGAAAACAGCTTAAAGATCACTGACCCTTTCCCAACCTTGACCCTTCTCAAACCATTTTTGCAGCATCCTTCGATCCTGGGCTCCCTAGCCTTGAAGAAACTCTTCCCCTGGCCTGCTCAACCAGCCGCTCTCCTGGCTGGGCTCCCTCTCCTCTGACCATTCACTTCTGTTTCTCTGGCTCTTCTTCCTCAAGCACACACTTGAACTTAGACCTTGATCTTTTTTTTTTTCTCACTTTACATGGTCTCCTTGGACAAACTCATCTCCTTCAACAGTCACCTCCCTGGTATCACTGCTCCAATCTTTGTCTCAGCACAACTGCTTGGAAATACACGTAGGCATTGTCTTGAAGAGTTAACATTTGTTTGCTTTGAGACCCAGCAATTTCACTCCTAGGGATAAGCCCAAGAGTAGCTCTTACACGTATGTACCAGGAAACACATGGAAAAATGTTCAAAGCTCACTGTTTAGAATAGAAAAAATAAAACAAAACAAACCCAAACTGGAAACAACTCAGCTGCCTAATGACAATGGATACATTGTGTATTTTCACAAAATGCAATATTATATAGTAGTAATGATATTCAGCCACATATAACATACAGGAATCTTAGTGACATGATGTTGAATGATAAAAGCAAGTTCCAACAGACACTATGTGTAGCCTCTTTATAAAGTTTAAAAAAAAACAAGCAAAATCAATTTACTTTTCAGGAAAAACTATACATGTAATAAAGTAGAAAACTAAAGAAATTATAGACACAGAAATCAGAACCAAGGTTCCCTCTGAGGCGGAGGGCCAGGATATGGATGAGCACGTGGGCAGGTTCACAGTTATTAAAGGTAAAATAAGTAAGTTAGGGTCATGCATAGATCAATGGTAAAAAATCCAGGTCAACCTCTCTCCTAAGCTCCATTCCTGCTTTTCTAACTCCCTAAGGGCACCTTCATTTGATTATTTCATTAGCTATTAAAACTCAAAATGTAAAAAACTGACTTTATATTCATCTTCAAATTTGCTCAGCCTCCTCAATCCCAATTTTTTTATAAGTAACCTTCACCTCCTCCAAGGCAGTCTGCCCTATGCCTAGACATTCAAAAGACTCTTTGTTTCCCCTTAATTCTGTTACCTGCCAAGTCTTATTTAATCTCCAGTAAGATGCACCTAGGAAGCAGCAGAGCCAGTATTCTTACCCATATTGCTTGTTGCCACAGCCTACACTTTTAATCACTTCTGTACAGGTGTTAGTGGAACAAAGTGACTTTTAAGCAATGACTTCCAGTCCTGAGGCCTGAGGGTTCATCTGCTCTTCCCTGAAAGGTAGCTGATGCACCAATCTGCTCTTCCCATCGCTCCTACCTTCTTTTGAGGTCTTGCCTCTCCAAATCCAGGCTGCTGAGCACCCAGACCCACCCCCTGAAGTCCTGCCCAGTGTTCTGCCTTGGACAAGCTTTCCAGGGCTGCTGGACAGCTCTTACGGCCACCCTGTAGGGAGGAGGGCTACACTAGGCTCAGTGTTGATGGGAATAAACAGCTCTTGTGAGCAGCGGGGCCAGATGGAATCGCTGGAGTTTTTCTTTCCTTGAGCCCTGCTGGGCAGCCCTCTCCAAGAGCAACCATAGAGTGCAGCCTCAATGAGATCCTGTGGGACCAACGGAGAGGACAGGCTGGGGCCAGCAGAGAGGAAGGAGATTGCTAGCATAGCCTCAAAAGCCACTTTACTGCCTGGAGAAGGGATTATTCCTGAAAAGGACACAGCGGTTCCTGTTTATAGTTGTTCCAAACATCCCTCATGCCACAACCCATCGCGAAATATGTACCAAGGACCAGCAACCTTTTCTGTTTAAAGACTTCTGAATTTACAGCTGGTCTGCAACCTTGCTGGATTCTGGCCTCTGCTCCCTTGTAGAGCATACACATTGTCTCTGTGCCTCCTCATGCACCTTCTCTGCAACTTTTTCCTTTTGTGTGTCCATCCACATGGCTCCCATTTGGGCTTAAGTATGTGGGCAATGAATACCTATAGACCCTCTGGCAAGATCATTAGCATTTCTTCAGATGTCCAGTCACCAAAGACAGGAATTCTTCAAAGTGTAGACAACTCCTAAGAGATTGCCTGTGAAGGGAAACTATGTCATTCAAGTCCTACTACTTCCCATTCTGGGAGAGGAAATGTTCCCTGACCCACTCAGCCATCTGGGCACTAGGAGTAGAGTGAGCACTGGAGGCGAGGGGTCTCGAATATAGAAGGGAGAAACCTCCTGTGAGTCTTCTTTCCAAATTAGGCACTTGGGGAAACCCTGTTTGGTTTCCTTTGCCTTTTTGCTGAAACACTCAATATTTATTAAGCATCGACAGTATAAAATATTGCTGTTTCTAGGACTGGTGTTTTCTTGATGTTTTGAAAGAACTACTTTCTTTTCCTCCCTCTTCTTCTTACCCCCTTTCTACCTCCTTCATCAAAGGGACATAGCTCCCACAGCTTAAGGATTGGAGCCACTTTAAGTCATTTTCAACTGGAATGAAGGAACAGGAAACTGTCACAGCACCTTCTGTGACAGGAGCTATGGGCTCTGGACGTAGCAGGGTCCTGAGATGTCAGCTCTGCAGATAATTAGCTCTGGGACCTTGGACAAGGGATGGAACTCTTAATCTCAAGTGTAGAGATGAAAATAGTTCATAGAGCGATGGTGAAAATTAAGTGAAATGATGCATGTAAGAAGCCTAGCCCAGTTGGCATTATAAGGATCAATAAACAGCAGCTATTGCTATTTTTATTAATGTCATTGCCTCATCTAAATGGAACTCATCTAAGAAACGCATCCATCTGGAACTCAGCCCAAAACTCGGAAGTCAGAAAGAAAAGGTCTCTGAGCAGCTAAAATTAGTGTCCGTGGGCTGAGAAACAAAAACTTTATTCACAGATGAGATTCTTATTTTGAGCCTGTTTAATGTTGTGTATGGAATTATATCAGGCCCACAGCAGATGAGAGAAGCAAACTACACAGGGGAGCGTGTGGAAAGCATTTAAGTGTGAGAGGTGGATTCTGATGATAAGCAACCAGAACTACAGAAATAAGACATAAGAATTATAACCACACATTATCCAGGGGCATTTAGAGTGAGGCAATTTATTGAGTACCTACTGGGTGACAAATATTCTAGTGGGTGTATTGGACACACTGTTTAATCCTTATAGCAATCCTCTGCAGTGTATATTTTTATGCCTGATGATACAAAAGTAAACCAGCTGGTTCACAGAATGTAAGAAAATTGCCACCAAGCCAGGAAGGGGGAATAATCTCAGAGCTTGCGTGCACTGACTACCTCCAGGTGTCTGATGCTCCGCACTCTCTCCCCCTCATTGTTTAGGCCTCTAAAGATCCCGGTCCATCCCCCCCTCTTCCCTCTCTCCCTCCCTCCCTTCCTCTCTTCTTTCCTTCCTTCCTTCCTTCCTTCCTTCCTTCCTTCCTTCCTTCCTTCCTTCCTTCTTCTGTTCACCTACTTGATAACTGAAGCAGAGTCCTTGAGCTCAGGGTACCTAAAAAAAACCTAAATTTTATTTTAAATGATTTTAGACTCACAAGAAGCTGAAAAAATAGTTCCCATGTACCCTTCTCCCAGCTTCTCCCCAATGA
>VMDR010022291.1:0-16308 GCA_007922815.1 Macrotus californicus
TACGGACTTCACATGCTAAAACTAACAGCACATCTTGCTGGAGTAACAAGAAACTATGTAAACGAAAGATGTAGCACCTAGAATGGCACACAACTGATTAAATACATAAGAATAAGTTTTCCACGGACTTCATGGGAAAACTATAAAAATATCAAATGACAGAAAATAAAGTTTAGATGCAGAAATGGGTACCTTTACCATCACCATAGATGGGAGGATATATTATAAAAATATCAATTTTTTCCCTCTGACACCAAAAATCACTGCAAGACCACTTAACACAGAGTGGTTATCAAATAGATAAAAGTCAGTTCCACACATATATGGAAAATTGTAACAAAAAAAGATGGTAACAATCATCGGGAAAGGAAAGACTGCATTACATACAGCAACATACCTGCTCATTAAACTTCGTAGCGATCATTAATGTGAGATATTATTATCCTCAGAAATAATGAATTGACATTCCTAGAAGTTAAATCACTTGCTTACATAAATGTAAACACAGTAAGGATTTTGAAAGAAAGAGGTTGAATTTGAATCTACTCAGACTCAGCCTCTCTTTGTCTCAGCCCATTCTTCCTTTAGATGCAGAAATTGATGTCTTTACATTTAATATATGATTTCATAAAATAATAATGGGATGATAAATCACAATCATTGAGATTTTAAGCTGACATTGAGTATTTTATTCCTTGCCAAAGTAAATTATATTTTTACACTTCAAAAATTCTCACTGAAATTTATAATGCTGCTGGGCATTTTTATTATTTTCATATGTCCTGTACACCAGATTGCTCCCAAAGCAAAATGACCAGCAGTGAATGGCCGGATACCCATCTTTGCCTGCACTGTATATAGCCAGATATACCTGGCTAGCTGTTACAAATGACATGCTGTGTGTAAAAAATGCATATTGAATCTAGCTTGTGGGCATGACAATATAGTAACACACAGATTTCAATAGTGAAATAGTTTTAAGCACTTTGAAAAAGATATTTTGGTGTGTGATGAGGGCTTCTAATGTCTATGAAGACCAGGAACTTTTTAGGCTCCTAATGTCTCATCATTAAATTAAACATTATCAAAATAGAAGTTGTGATCTGAACACATTACATTCAAGTGAGCTGGGTTCCTGGTAGTCAACAAACTCTTTGGCTGTGTTGTTTTCAGACCTTCAAATCCTTGTGAAAGAAACTTTTATTTATAAATGTTCCTATCTGGTTTGACTGCAAAACACTGAAAAGCTGGATTCCTGGTAGAGACACTGGCTGAATTACCTTGTAGAAAAACAAGTTTTCTGATCATATCGGAAAAGAGGCTTGTCATGTGTGGTCATGAAAAATTTGACTCCCCAAACCAAATGTCTCCATCCATTAGCACTCTCAAAAGACACAGGAAGATTGAAGAAATCAATCCATGAAGTCAACTGGCACAATTCAATTTCTGTCCCCTAAAATGTGATTGAATTAGGGGTGGAAATTTCTTAAGAAACTACTTGAGTGATTTCCCTGTTGCACCGACAGTAGACTTTGTATTTTGAAGGAAGGAAAGGAGGGAGGGAGGCAGGCCTTATTATTTCTTAAGGATAAACAAATTCTAAAGTAATAAAAGATAGGGACTTTTTTATGTATCAGTGCTAGTAATCTACATAATTTAAATGTTAAAAATCCTTTCCCAGCAAACGGAATGTAAAACAGGAGTGTCAGTGCAGCTGGGCTTTATTCCTGTAATTACCATAAGAACAGCAGTAAAGAACAGTATTCATAGACAACACTTGCTTTCTTCCCAATCCATAAAAATTAGCACTTTGCGGATCATCACTAGTACAGTAGTGGCAGGAGACTCAATGCGAAATGCTAAAAGACATCTTTGCAAATGTGTGCCCCCACTTGTTCAGTGCACGTGTTTTTAAAATTCACTTTCCCTCCTGAGTTATAGAACATTGGGCTCCTTTTACACAACATTCCATCCTGTGCCATTCTCACTGTGTCCTTTCCGTGAAGGGACGCTGATGAGCCGTTGCAAAGCAATTCTGAGGAAGTGCTAGTTTGGACCAGACAATGAAGTCCCTAGGAAAATGTGCTATTACAATCTCAGAATGAATTGAAATGGAAATATCTTTCCCATTTACATGTATTTAGAAAAATCTATAGAGTTTCCTGTTACTTGTGGAGAACTGAGCGGGTGTGAGAAATGACTGACAGACAGAAAAGTTAGGGGAAACAATGAGTCATTGGAGTCTTAGCCTTTTGAAGACAAGTTTCTTGCTTTTGCAATGAATGTAGAAATCATAAAAATTCCCCGTAGTAACTTTAATCTCATATTATGTTTGTGGTCCATAAAGGTAATCAACTTGAAATTATCATCTCTAATGGGATTTGTGAAGTGATGTATCGATTCAATGTTTGTATGTAAAGATATAGACAACAGTGTGGTGATTGCCCAGGGGTGGGGGGTAGGCGGAGATAGGAGGGGGTAAAGGGGGGATAAATGGCGATGGAAGGAACACACAACACAATATATGGGTGATGTATTATACAATTGTACACCTCAAACATATGTAATATTATTAACCAGTGCTACCCCAATAAGTTCAATACAATTTTTTAAAAAAGAGAGACTAGTTTTTATATGAACAACTCCAGCAAGGCTCCCGTTTTGTTTTGCCTAACTCAGAACTCACTTGGAGAACAAACGTGCCCTGGTCATTCTCTAATGCCTTTGAAGACAGTTTTTAAAATTATGAATTCTCATTTGGCTATTTCAGTTTTTATTGATGGAGTGATGATCTGACATGAACTCCTCTGTCACAGTCAGAAGCAGAAGGTCACCCTCTCCCAGACGCAGAATTCACAAATGAGAGCACACTATCAGGGTGTGTTAGCGAAACTACCACCATATCTAATTTATATTTGAGCAAGTGTTAAAGCAATTTCCCTTTTCTTTTCTTTTTTCACTCAGCACTATTTTTGAAACTTGTGAAAAGTGGATAGATCATGGAGTTTCGTTTCTGAAGCATGGGAATAACTGTTGAATGACTCTGACACGCTATGACCCCTTTGGGCATGTCTATCAAAGACTACTTATATTATGCATCTAATGGAGGCACACATGTGTAGTTTTAAAGAAAATTCCATGTACTCAGATCACTATTTCTTTTCGTTGGTTTTTATGTGTGTGTACACAAATATTTATTTTATTTTTGTTAATATTCACTTACAGTTGTCCCCATTTTTTCCCACTCCTCTCCCCTGCCCTGCCCACCACCCACCACCCACATTCAACTCTACCCCCACCCCGTTGTCTTTGTCCGTGGGTCCTTCATAGATCGCTGTTTTAATCAGCAGCATTAACAGAGTTTTCTGACCTGGTAAAGTTAAAATTATGATCGTCCATTTGACAGAGAAATTATTTTAATCAGAGCACGTGCTTCCTATAAGTGGGACTATGGCAGTGGCCTTGACCCGTGAAGGTGATGGAAGGAGAAAGCCAGGCCACAGCAAGGAGAGAGCCAGCAGACCACAGAGCAAATTCTTTGCAGAAGAAATGCTTTCTCTGGCAAGACAGCCACGAGAATGAACACCATTTAACATGTACTGGCTTTTTTGGAATGGAGTTCTTTGCATTTATCACGTAATTTCATTGAGAAGTGAATGTGAATTACTAGTGGCATGGAGTTATAAATGAGGAAGCAGTCTCAGGGATTAACAGACAATACGAGGCAGCGCTGCTGTCGGACACAGCTCTGGCAGCCCGGGCTGCAGGCCTGTGCTTAAAAAATATGGAATAGTAAAATGAACTGGGAAGATCTCCCTGCTGAAGTGGCCTAGGAGTTTGGGTGTAAATGAACCCTGGGGAGTTTGGGAAACATGCACAAGTCCCGGTCAAGGGTACAGGGTGGGCTATCGCAGACAGGGTGGGCTGCACGTGGACTGCAACTAGAACAATTGATACACCGTTCAGTCATTTACTCTTTATTGTTTATCGAGTGTCCTTGCTAGGTAAGGCAAGTCCTCTTACACATAGAAATCAACAGCCCTAGTTTAGGTACTTACAGGGAAAGTTTTTTCAACAGTAAAGTCAGCAAAACTAATTTGAGGAGCTGTGAGGTCTTAGTGATTCTTAATCCTTCCTAATGAAAAATAATAAAAGGCTATTATTATCAGTGAAAATAATAGAATAGATAAACTAGCATATAATAGGTGACATGCGAGCTTATTTCACTTAGTAAGGTCATGATGTGTGTGCCTCTGCTTATGTATAAACATTCACACTTGTACACAGATGCTCACCACGGCGTAAAAATGCGTCTTTTCTTGTGCTTCTCAGTCACGAAGACTGAGAGGCACCACTGCTCGAAGGAACACTGGAGAGTATCTGCTGAGAAAGAAGAGTCTCGAAAATTTAACACACAAATGCTTTTTGTGACATTGTGGAAAATTTCCAAAATGAGGGCCTCAGAGAGTAAGCAACAATGGACATCATAAAAATTTCCCTGCAGAAGTCTAAAAAAACAAGTTTAATTATATTATTTTCACCGACTTTAATAATCTGGCATCAAACATAATTTTAATAAACCATACCTTGTTTGGTCCTTGCTTTTATACTTACGGATAATAAACATTCGTTACTTCTTATGGAAAAAGTCCTAACCAGCCAACCATTTCTGTTTTCAGTCTTTTTCCATGAAGCTAAGGACACGCTATTACAGATAGAAGTTACCATAGACAAAATACATGGACCGTTTAAAGTAAATTTGATTCTTACAATCTCTTTTAAGAAATCTTTTCTTTCTTTCCTTTAAGAAGTCAATGAAAGAAAAATTTCCCTCGGTTCCAAATCTCCCGATTCATATTGGTTTTTCATATCTGTCATTTGAGGTGCTTGGGATTTGAGCCATTTCTGATTAAAATTCTGCAGATCAAACTTGACCTTTAAGCTTGATGGCTAACGTGGTAGTTTACAAAGTGGCAGAATTTCTCTAATGAGCTGTGAGGCTGGGGACAATAATGTATTTATTGGGACCAACAGTCACATCGTCACGGCATGAAAAGTATATAATGCGCGCTCTTAATAATACTATAAAATTTTTAAATTTATTTTTTAAATTTTTTGCTTTCAAAGTAATAAATAGTTGCCTGTGCAAGGCTTTGATGTAGTATATTGCTTTCACACAGAACACACTGGCTACATTATGTACACTTTCCCCTACTTATAAAAATATTCACCATTTTATAAAATCTGTCTTGGATCACAAACAACAGAATTCATGACATCCAAGGGAAACCTTAGCAAAATGAATTATAATACCACAGAGAAACAATACAATGCATTAAGAAAAGAGGGAAGGAACTGGAATAGTGTGATTTTTTTTTGGTCTAAACAGAAATTGTTGAAAATATTATTCACATAAAAACACTTAGTGCATTTACTAATTAGATCTCTTACCAGAACATAGAAATTGAATACCCTGAAGGTTTTTGTTGTATATTTTTAAATAAACAATTACATATGCGTATCAATATACCTCATAGTATTTAACACATGGCAGATTAGCAGTGGCTTAAAAGCATCACCTGAAAATAGTCCTTGAACCTGGGTTCCCTCCTCCTTGGAGCAATCACCTGTGCTGTTGGGGTCCGCCTTCCAGAAGGCACTTAGTCTGGGGTTGGGGTGCTGCCGTGGTCACATGTGGGAAGAAGCCAAGCTACACTTTGATGAAAAGGAGTAATTTCTTTTAAATTTGCAAAAAAAAAAAAAAAAAATCCAGCAGGCTGACAGACCTGCACCGTTGGAGGACTTTGTTTATGTGATATGAAATAAACAAACAAATCCAGGTGAACCCCTTACCATCAGTTTTCAAAGAAATATCAACTGAAACCAAAAAAGATTCCAGTCTCGATATTTGTACAAAGTGAAAGTCCCACATTGAGATGCTGAATGAAGCTTGTGCTGAAAGATTAAACAGACAAGGGCAGAACAGGAAGCCTCCCGGAAAGGAAACCATCCTAAATCCTGTTTCAAGGAAAACAGAAAGGGGAGTGGTGAGATACATTGTTTTACTAACCATTTTTAATTAAAAAATAAAACAAACAAACTGCAGGTGAGAAAGAAAGTGGGCAGACACAACCCAGAAACATCTCCCTGAGACTCACAGGAGAATTCTTGAAAAATCTTTTGAGTCCGCAGCAAACTATCCCAACAGAGGCAGAAGGGACCACAGGTGCTCAGAGAGAAAATGCAGCTATCCTACCCGCAGAGAGCTGGTTCTCCTCACGGGAGACCACACCGAAAAGCACTGCGGACAAAAGAAAATCGATACACTGAGATACCCAGGGAGAGCAGGAGACACCCCCAGAGCTCCAGGTGAGGTTCTCCGCTCCTGTGATGTGCTGATAAAATCTGTCAAAACCAGAGGGGCCCCTGCGCTTTGCATTTTTTGAACTTGGAACGCTGGTGAGCGATAGGCTGTAACGCTGAGTAGTGACAAAGTTTCTCTCAGGTAAACTCTGGGTGCAAGTTTCATGCCGCATTAGGAAATCACCTTGGGTTTAGCGTGTCCATCCACTGTGATAGAATGTTCCAGTAGGAATGGAATGACACTCAACCCATCTCAAAAGAGATCAAAGCATCCGGTCCACAAAATGTGGTTTATGTCCCTGGACTCCAAAAAGATAGTTTACAGTTTCTAGGGTTCCTACTGTACGGAAAACATGAGAATAAGAGACTTCTCTTTTCCCCCCCTAGGGCTAACTAACTAGGACTAACTAGGAAGCTTAAATAGAGCATACCGCCTTAAACAAGAGCAAAATTAACCAGAATGGCATGACAGTTATGCAAATATACAAACATAAGAGAAATGAAAAACAACTTATATGGTTTGAAAAGACAGGTGAAAATTCAGACTATGGGGAAATGTAATCCAAAAAAAAAAAAAATGAGAGGCAAAAGTAATCAAAATCCTAAGTTTTTATAACATGTTAAATTCTGTAGCTAGAAATAAATTAGTGAAGTTATAAAATCAATAACATAAGAGCTCAAAGATGTGCCATTTCAACAAAATAGAAAGAGAGTGGAAAAGAGAAGAGGCCAAGCTGTAGAAGCAATTTGAGGAACTACAAGGTGGCATAGCTACATTATTATCATTTACTTTTCATTATGATGAATAAAGCTGAACCCCAAATTCAGCTGCAGCTCTAGGAACGAGGGCAAAGAGAGAAGAAGGCAAAGAGGTTAAGGGGCAATAATAAAAATGGAGGACAAAGTAAATACCACCTGAAAGTCATTGTTACCAACATAGGAACCCCCAGAAATGCAACAGGCTGGTTTTCAGCCATATGGCAGGGGCGAGAGAATCGGTAGTTCCCAGACATGTCACCGAAGCAGAGCCCTCCCTCCCTCCCACGGCACTCTGCAGAAGACCCACGGCACCTGCTCCTCTTCTACCTTACCCCTTAGTTCACGAACATCAGCCCCCACTAGTCCAAGCCGGATGGAAATCTCCGACGGGACTGAACAGGAGTGCTTCTCCAAAGTTATTTCTCCCGCCCCACCACTCCCAGCTTTATTGAGAGACAATAGACATCTAACATTGTGTCAGCCTACGGGTGTGCAATGTGTTATTTTGATACACATGTCTATTGTGAAATTATCACTGCCATGGGGTTATGTAACACCTCATAGTTACCGTGTGTCTGTGTGTGTAGTGAGAACACCAAAGATCTCTTAGCAACTTCAGTACAGACACCATGCTGAATATTAATTTCCCTGGTCTTACTCATCTTCTACCTGGAGGTTTGTATACACAGCTCCCCATTTCTTTACCCCAGAGCGCCTGGCTAACGCCATTCTATTCTAATTCTGATTCCATAAGCTTGGTGTGTGTGTGTGTGTGTGTGCGCTTTTTTTTAGATTCCACATACGAGTGAGGTCATACTTTCTCTATCTGACTTACCTCCCTTAGCATAATGTCCTCAAGGCCCATCCACGTCGTCGCCAATGACGGGGTTTCTTTCCTTTTTAATGACTGAATAATATTGCATTATATATGAATATGTATTTAGATAAATTATCTATAATATTCTATTTTATATATACTTGTACATACCACATTTTTGTTATCCATTCAGCCATTGATGGAGCTTCACAGTGTTCCCAGGTCTTGGGAAAAGTGCAGCAATGACCGTGAGGACGCAGCTGTCTCTCAGAGACAGTGATTTCATTTCCTTGAGATACTGCACAGAAATGGGCTTGCTGTGTCCAATGTCACCTCTACTTGTAATTTCTTGAGGGGCATCCATGCTTCCGTTTTCTGGATCATGTGTCATCTCTTCTCTTATTCATGCCAGCCCTTCTGGTAGGTATGAAGTGAGTGCTCACCGTGGTTTTGTCTTGCTTCTTTCATAGGGTTAGTGACGCTGAGCATCTTCTCATGACCTGTTGTTGGTCCTTTGTCGGCCGTCCTTGGAAGAAAGTCTTTTCGGGTCCTTTGCCCATTTTTTAAAATGAGATGAATTATTTTGTTTTGTTTTGTTTTGCTATTACCCCCTTGTCTGATATACAGTTAGCAAATATTTTTCCTCATTCCACAGGTTGCCTTTTTCATTTTCTGATCGTTTTCTTTGTTGTGCAGAAGCCTTTCAGGATTCCTGGGGCGCAGCCAATGAGTGTCTGCTCCCTGGTGGCTGAGCAGAGTCTAGGGCCCTTTGGGGCTCTTTGGGGCCTCGGATGGGCACATCTCCTGCTGTGTCCGTGCGTCAGAAGCCCTCGCCATGGGCTGCAGCTGAGAGGGGTCTGGGGGTTAGCACAGGACCCTTTGGGGGTCCCCAGAGGTACAGACAGGAGCATGTCTCCCTGGAACCTGGGCTGGGAGGCTGTGGCTGTGAAGAGGTGGGAGCCCCACACAGGGCGCAGATGGTACTGCCTCTGGCAGGGTCCCCTTGCCAGCAACACTGTGCATGGACCGGAACAGGAGCCCAGGGACAGGGCCCTTTCAGGGTCTACAGTTTGACCGGGACGGTTGAAGCCAGTTCACAGGCCGGCCCTGGGTCCGCAGCCAGGACTGAGCTCTGTGTGCCCAGTGAACTTGACAGCACCCAGGCCCTGGGCCTGCGGTGCTGATGGAGGACGGAGGGGAACAGGGTCCGCCCTTGGCGGGTGAAGCTGGGCCTGGAATCTGGGTGACAGTAGGGAGTGGGCTGCCTGTGTTCCCAGAATGGCTCCCCTTGGTCTGGGACAGCACCAGGGTCTCACCCTCTCCTGTCTGGGTCCCAAAGCCCTTACAAAGGCACTTTTGTCCTGGTGTGGAGGCCCAAGTATTGTTACTGAGGTGAGGTCCGAGCGGGGTTCGTTTTATTCCATCCTGGTCTTGACATCCCTCCCCCGTCAGCATTCTTTCTACCCTGCTAGCTGGGTGTGTGTCTTGTTGATTCTGAACAGAAAACGGTCTCATCCCAACTCACCTCTCGGGCATTATTTTCCTGTCCCGCACTCATTTGGCTGTTTTTTTAGGAAGTAAATCATTCACCAGAGTCTCCAATAAGTGACGTAGGCTGTCAGATGGATTATTTAAGGCCCGTTTGTATCTGACCCTGGAAAACTGAGAAATACCATTGAGTCCACGCCAGGGTTATATGAAGGATCTCGAAGGTTAATTGTTAATATTTTTCTAGCAAAGAAAAAATTTCATTTAGTAGGACAGTACATTCTGGGATGTCCATTAAACAGGTGTGCAGTATGTGGGAGAAATCAAATCTGCTTGTCCCAGGGGCAGGAAGGTGTTCGGCTGGCTATTGTTTTTGTACGTGCATGTCCCTGTGCAAATCTGGGTCACAGATCTTTTTACGCTGCTGTGTTTTCAAGTAAAAATCCAGTGTAACAATACTATTCTCCTACTTAGAAAACATGATTACCCTTTGTATAACAGAAATTTTCCCAATATATTTTCCAAAATATATCCAACCTTGAAACAATCTTAATCAATTGAAAACCTAGCTCTCTCATTCTGGGTGAAAAACCCCCTCAAAACCCTTGCCACTGAAGACCACACAGCTCTTTTTAATTTAATGGTTACCTTAGCATTTGCCATGTGCTTATTTGAATTAAAACAAAACAAAACAAGCAAACAATCCCCCCCGCCAAGACTGAGTAGTTTATAATCCACAAACACTTATTTCTCATGGCTCTGGAGTCTCTGCCAAGTCTGAGATGAAGTCACTAGAACGGCCACATCCTTTGTCTACGGAAATGTTATGAATTGTCTGCGAGACCGTTTTCCTTGTGGCAGGTAAACCACGGAAATTAGCCCAGGGTTCCCAGGTGCGTAAAAAAGTGCTAAGCAAGAGAAGACTAACAGAAGAAGGAAGGAGCTTTGCCAGTAAAACTTGACATCCTCTGCTCACCCCCCGCACCCCACCAGCTGCCTTGCGGGCAGCCTGGGACTTCCCATCAGTACGGGTTTGAGGCCGGTATCTGCGCATCCGCAGACGCATCGCCCACCCGCCGTGTCGCTCTGATTTGCTAACCGAGCTGAAGCTCCGAGGAAAACCGCATTCCTTCCTGAATCACTCGGTGACGGTAAGTGCCTCCGTTCCCCTGCCACTGCCGCGCCAGGATGACGGATGGTACCACGTGCAGGCCTCCAACTGTAAGAAGCCACTGAGCCTCGCTGTGAATTTAGGTGTTGATGAAGGATGAGCTCTTGCTTCAAAGAACATATGTTTTTCGTGAAACCTCCAGAGAAACTATTAAAAATGCACTCTTCATTTTTAAGAGAGGTTTAATTACTGGTGAGACAGCAGACAGCAGCATTCCTATAATCTTCTCCTTGCAGTCATTGGCATAAATAATCAGACTGTGAAACATTCTGCCTATGATTTCAGAAAACTGGAGGTTAGCAGAGATAACAGGCTCATTAATATGTCATCAGGAAAAGTCTTGGGTGGCCTGGCACATTGCAAAGGCTACTTACTGTGTTTCATACATGCTCACAGCCCTGGCCAGGAAGTTCAGCTGGTTAGAGCATCGTTCGGACACTCCAAGGTTGCGGTTTCAATCCCTGGTCAGGGCACATGCAAGAGTCAACCAATAGATGCATAGATGAGTAGAACAACATATGTCTGTTTCTCTCTTCCTCTCTCTTTCTCTCTCAAAAAATCAGTTAAAAAAAAAAAAGATAGCCACAGATATCACTTTGGGCCCTTAACGTTAATTTCTGAACTAGAAGACAATGGAAACATAGTAACTGAGGACAACAGAACCTGTTAACTCTTTATTACTATATCAAATTCTGTATCAAATGGAGTGTGGAGTGAGCCATATAGATACAATGTTGCTGGTCAGAGCCACAGTATTAGTTACTGTGGTGCATGGAATGCCAGTCAGCTGGATTAAATGTAGCTGATTTAGAGAAGACAAAAGTGGCCAAGAACTAATACTTCTGTGGGGCTGCTGCTTAAAGCACAAGACTCCACTGAAATATAGTAAAAGACTCCATCTAGTCTAATTCATGAAAAATTGTGTTGGAGGAATTAACTTTAGGGAAACAACTCAAGAATTGGTTGAGAATTGCTAACAAAAAAAATAATGACTGTATTTGTTTGCCCCTGAAGTACCATCAATTTTAAGACATCATTGATTTAACCATTAATTGGAAGGAAAATTAATTCAACATATTCATATGTATTTTTTGTAATTAAGCATAACACATTTACCCGTATAATAGTGTGTCTCCTTCTCTTTGGTGTCATATCCAGTGTTTGAATCTCGTCACTGTTGTAATTCGGATAGTAAAGATTGTCCCTGTTACTGATGGCCGCCTAAGTGTGTGCGTCACACTGGCGTGTTGTGTTTCATCATCCTCCTGTGATCCTGACCACTAGCACTTCAAGGATGGACGGAATAACTCAGAGGGTGTTGCACACTCTTCAAGTTCTGTCTGCATTTCACATGTCAAACTGTCTCCTTGATGCACACAATTTTTCTTTCTCCCTTAGGCTCTTAAGCTCTGTTATGTAAATTTGGCAGGGTTGTATTATATTATACATACAATATATATACATATTAGCCAAATATAACATTAGAATATATATTCCATTATATATATATTCCATAGAATAAATATATACATATATTCTATTGTTAATAGACTGTTCTATAGTCCAGACAGGTGCAGATGCTGAAACTGAATTTTTTAATGGACATACATATGAAGAAAACCTATCAATACCTTCCTGGGATACTCAATTTAGTTATTATTTTGGTGGTGTTATTTCACACCAGTGTTTGAACCAGCTGCACACTTAGGGTTGGGACTACTTTGCAGATGGCTGGCCTGCTGCCGTTGGAACCTCGAAGTGCTTGGAGGGTGACCAGCCTTCATGGTTTTAACTCAGGCACAGCTGGCTGCTCCACTGAACTGTGTCAGTTCTTGTCTCTCTGAGGGGACTGTCATTAGCCCTCCTGAAATATAAAAACATTATAACCCGTAGTGATTACGAAAGTGTGATTCTGGGACTCAGTTCACAAAATAACGTAATTTTTTTGAACTTAACCACTTGTTTTCCATCTTCTTTCCTATTGTGAACTTACAAAAACTGGTTTTAGGTCCTCTTTTAGTCTGTCACTGATCTCTATTAGGGTAACGTTTAAATCCTCCATTTGTAATTTTTTAATTCCAAGCGCAATTCTTTAAAAATATTGTTGCCCACTGCCATGCCCGCCAGAGTACGCGTACACACCTGTTCAGAGTTTAGCTGCACTACCCCCTAATTCAGTATTGCATCCCCTTGTGTGGCCGGGTGGCCTGCGGAAATCTTGAACTGACACTGGCCCCTCCTTTGACCACATGTCTAGAGACAACCCCAGAGTCACCAGTAAGTGAAAGCTGCTGATGTGTATGACCCCCCAGTGACCTTTGTGATAAACACTCTCCCCTTGCCCCCAGGGCCTTTGCCCTTGTGTGTGCCCCTTGGATTAGACCCCTGTGGAGCTTCTCAAACCCCACTCTTTGGGTCTGAATTGAGAACTCTGGCCTTAACCCTGGAACCCCAAAGCACTTCACCTGAGGACCCTAACACAGGCATGTGCCCAGGTCCAGCCCTGCCCTCTGCCTGCCCCCACCCCGATCTTCCCAGTGGGATTGCAGACATCAGGGACCTCCAAGTAATGAACTCCTCTGTGTCAGTTCAAGTGTGGTGTTTTGTTGGATGGTCGCTCACCTCCCGACACCCCTGGGCTCTACCCAACAAATGTTATTTAACCACGTCACAACCAAACAGGACTAAATAGTAATAAAAAAAATTGTTAGTTGCAATTCAAGGATAGACTTTTGAAGTTAATAGTATTGGCACGTCTCACATTTTCTCTTTACCTCAATATCCCCATTTTTAAATATGCTGCCTAAACACAAACCTGGGCCACAGGGCCACAGCTCCTGTGGGTCTGGAGCAGAGAAGTCATCTAATCCCTGGACCCCAGGTTCTGCTCCTGCATGCACAACCATTGCTAAGCTGCCGAAGAGCCTGAAAATCCACTTTTAAGCATGTGGGAATGCACTGGCACCTTGCTCTTACTGAAAGCCAATCTCATCCAAAACTTGCTCTCCATAAACCCGCCCACCACTAATTCTTTTTGCTCTGGAAATCTGCGTTTCTCTTCCTCGTAGAACAAGAAAGGGAAACCCATGCCCTGATATGAGTAGGTTTGTAGTGTTGCTGGGAGCTTCAGTTTCCTCCTATGTCAAATAAGAACTTGATGATGGTGTCTCAGGAATTTTGGAAAACAGTTATAAAATGTGTCTGTGAGGAAGCGTGCCATAAACAGGTGTCCTAGTCCACTGGGGTGGTCATGATGAAGGACTGTTTTAAAGCCTGGGTGGCTTAAACACCAGAAATTCATTTTCTCACTCTTAGTTCATCACATAAGAACTTCAGGCCGTAGCAGCAATTTGCGAGAGTCAGCCGGTAGCAGTGGCCGTGGTGTTTTCCATCAGTACCTTATGATAAAAGGAGATTTTTGGGGAACTTGATTTATTGGCAAATGGAGAATCTTAAATAAACAGAAATGTGCATGAGATCGTAAAATGTGGGCAGAACCCAGCATTTCTTAAGTTTCACGTGTTTTAACACAGCCTTTATGAATTGGTCACGTTTGTGTACTTCCTTTGCCATTATATGCTTAATATTTTCTGTATATTAACTTCCGCTGGAGTAAGTTTGACTTGGTTCCATCCTAAACAATAATGGCTATGATCTCAAGAATTGGTTTTCATGGATAAATATGTTATACTTTATAGGTGGACTTTTCAAATGCTAAAGTTAAAGAGAAGAAAAGCCTATGTATGTATCCATCGAGGTCTAGTCTGGAAAGAGAAGTCACATCAGTAATTTGAACTGAAGAAAAATTTGATAGGAAGACTTATAAACCAGTACCTGTGGTTAAGTGCCCGAAGGGGTGAAAGAGAACTCTAAGATATACACAGAGATTCCAATTGTGGAAATCGAGCATGGCGACAGAAGAAAGAACCCAGTGGGGGAATTTTCCTCCGAGGCTGAGAATCAGACATTGTCCACAAGGGCACAGGTGCACATAGGTGGCAGCGTGCCGCTAGCCAAGAAACTTGACCAAGGTCGGGCTCACGACCAGCAGGCAGGAATGTCCCATAGGGCAAACAGCAGACTCACAGAGGGCGGTAAGGCTGATTCACAGGCAGCTGTGCCTAAGAAATGAAAGCACAAAGGCACGCTGGGACCAGGAGGTCAAGTCCCTTCTTGGCATGGCCTTCAGTGTCCCCTGCCACCCTGTATTGACAAAGCCTCACATTGGGCCAGCTGGCAGAGGAAAAGTATAAATATCACACAAACACAAACATAAATTAAACCTAGGTGTGTGCTCAGTAGCACCCCAGTAATTCAGCTCGAGGTTACCACAAGGTGACATTTATTGCCCCTCCTCCTGCTCCGAGTCTGGATGTCTCTAGTGAGGCTTGTTGCTGACACCCTGGGATGCCAAGGACCCCTATGAGGACGTTTTATTGTTGCCGCAGACAATAGTAAAGCCTCTGGCACCAGGTCCTCTGCATTTAGATCAAAGTTTTGCAGAGCGGACCTATGCACGTGGGTAGTGCTAATGATGTGTTGTCACGTGCTCTTGTCCTGTGGAGACAATCTGTGGACCCCATCCTGTCTTATATCCTTGTGTATGTATCACACGGAGACAGTGTCACGTGGACTGATACGTAGCTCACTTTCCTTGCCATCACACCAGTACCTGGGACCAGCCAGACACCTGAATTGTGTGTTGCCAATTCAACACAGACTCTCATGAATGGAACTTGAGTTTTTAGATACATCTCATTTTTCTTTTTCAACTCTTTCCAGGCCTCGCAGTAAGGACTAAGCCAAGAATCATTTTCTTCTATACTAGAAGGTTCATGATCGGCCCGCTCTACTTCTTGAGATATGCCTAGAAATATGTTAACCCTGTAGAAAGTGTCGCATGGGCTCACGCTGGAAACACAGTCACATCAACAACTCACTGGGCATCTACTACACGCCAACCACCAGAGGTGCAAAGGGACATCAGAAAATGCTGGCTTTCTAAGGTTCTATGGTCTAATAATGAAAAATTCATATAGATAAACACGGGCAATACAAAAGCACGTGCTCTGATCAAGGTCCTATCGAACATGGCCAAAGCACAAAGGAATCATTGCCTTCGGCTCAAAAGAATCTGTCCCGAACAGGCACATGTTGGTGGCACATTCTGCCACCTTTCACTAGGAGTTCTCAGCTCCAAACACTGCCCGTGGTTTTATCGAAACCCTGTGTAACAGCATGGCCGCTAGGCCCAGCTCGCCTTCCTGCCGGAGCCTGGCTCATTTTCCTAGGTTCTTTGTACCACAGATTTCTGATTCAAAGTCGGGGCTGGATGAATTGTAGGTCATGCACATCTGTGCTATTGCACATGAAGGGAACAAAGGGAGTGTCTGTGGGCATCAGCTATTGTAGTGGCTTTACCTTCCACTGAGATTTTTAAAGTAGAAATTCCTCGGACACCATGCGGGAGTTCAGATAATTGGTAGTCACAAAAAGGGGCCGATTGCCTCCAAAATGATGACATAAATGTGCATAAGAAAGCATTCAGATGTCAATGGAAAAATGATGGTTTAGGAAATTGTTTTAGGAAAAATTTTAAGGAAAGTATTTTGCATGCAGACTTTACTTGAACTCAAACAAAACCTTTGACATTAAATTCAAGAAGTGGATTCAATTACCAGAATCCTTAGTCTTAATGTTTAGACACATT
>VMDR010022292.1:0-16287 GCA_007922815.1 Macrotus californicus
TAGGATTGAGGGTGGAAGGTGGGGGTGGGTGGGGCAGGGAATAGCAGTTGGGGAAAAATGGAGACAACTGTACTCGAACAACAATAAAAAAATTAAAAAAATAAAACTCAACTACAAAAAAAGGTTACTGTCATGGCTGTAACTGGGATAGGAGGTCAGTTTGGAAACAACTTCACATATTGCATGTTGCACTTTATCTTTTAACAGAATCATAAACCTGCCATTGGATTCTTTAATATTTCCTATGGATTTTTTTATTTATCTTCTTCAGTAATTGGTCAATGTGTTTGATGTGAGAAATAAAGAATAGTAATGGCCTAGAATTCTTGAAACATTAATTGACTTCTGGAAATCATAAAATATCTTATGCCATGTCTTATCCCTGAACATAGCATTAGAAGAAGTTCAAAGGCCATATGCAGCTGAAAAAAAAAGTCACATCTCCAAATGTTGTTTAAGTTTTCTCATCAACAATGCTCACAAAGTTTTTCACTTTGTCATGTCACAGTATATGACTCTACAAAGACAAGTATAAGAAAACCTACATTTAGTTTTCTAGCATTTAAAAACTGTGTGATTTCTCATTGAGGTCATTTTTCAGAGGGTATAAAAAATATATATATATAATTCAAATAATGTAGAATTACATGTTAACTGGTTGTTATAGATGTGATTTGCCCATATTTTTAATGTTACTTTGACCATTTTTTACTTGATCGTATGTAGACCCCATCAAAATCCAATGCCCAATATCATTGATTTTTAACCTTTTTCATCTTATGGCCCACATAAACTAATTCCTAAAGTTCTATGGCACACCAAAAAATAATTTTTTGCCTACCTGACAACAATAGCTTAATTTTGATTGATTGAACAAAAATAATAATAGTAATTACCTACCCTTTTTTTCCCCAAAGTGACTTTTTAAGAAATCAGATGCTTATACTTGTATAAAAGGATTTCTAGTACCAAGAATTAAGCAATCAGACACAATCTCATTATGTGACATGAACAATAAGATGCAAATCTATTATATGACCTATATATTTAAGGTTCAAGAAAGGGCATTCATACCAGATGGCTGTTGTGTTGGGTGTTGTCATTTTTTTATTTGACAATCTAAGGAAGAAGAGGTCAGTGCCCCCGACTAAATAGTTAAATATTGTATGTTTTAACAATTCTTGTTGCACACTGTTTGAAAATTGCTGCCCCAGGTGATCTTTGTCTTTTTTTTTTATGATTTTCTTTATAGTATCCACTAATAGTTTTACTTCTTATTCTTTGCCTTCCTAGTTTTCCAAGAGCAATGGTATTAAGAAATATTTGTTAAAACTTGCCCTTCAGAGGATATTATATAGTAGCTTATACTTTACTTCTTCACCCTGAAGAACTTGGCTTTAGTGCTCTAGTTTGCTTTGTTATTGTATATGTTGCAGGTGGAAGTTAGTTTTGTTGATATTAATTCTTTTTTTTACCCTCTTTCCACTATTTTCTAAACTTCTTGTCTTCATCTTATTTATTTTCTACTATAGCATTTTAAATGTATCTTGCAAATTTTTTCCATAATAGTTTTTACTGTGAAGTACTGTATTAATGTTTTACTGCTGCTTTAAGAAATTACCATAAAGTTAAGGGCACAAATCAACCCAAATTTATTCTTTTACAGTTCTGGAAGTCAGAAGTCCAAAATGGTTCTCACTGAGCAAAAGTCAAGGGGTTGTCAGGGCTGCATTTCTTAATGGAGGTTCTTGGGAAATTCATTTCCTTGCTTCTTCCAGCCATCTGCATTCCTTGGCTCCTGGCCCCTTTCCTCTATCTTCAAAGCCAGTGACTATGATCAAGTCGTTATCATATTGAATCATTTGAAATGACTCATTTGCCTTCCTTTTCAACTTTTGAGGACCTTGTAATTATACTGGACCCACGTGGATAACCTAGAATAATCTCTCTATCTCAAGGTCAGCTGATTAACAATGTCAATTTTTTTCTGCACCCTTAATTCCCCTTTGCCCTATAACAGGCAATGCCTTCACAGGTTCTAGGGAATAGGATGTGGACAACTTTGGGGGTCATAATTGTGCCTACCATGAATATCTACCTCTCTTTCCTTTGATAGTTGCAACCTTTCCTGCAGCCAAGCACTGCCCACTCAATAGGAAGAACCTCTCTTATTTCACTTGGTCTCACTCCTGTGTTTTCCACATTGTCTCTTTCTTCCTGGTCCTTGCTGATGCTGGATGAGTATAGAAAACAGAACATATCTCTGTCTTGGCTTTACGCATTTAGAGCACCTTTAAATCACAATTAAATTGAGTTCATTTCGAAGTAAAATAAAAAATAGGTAAAGATTGCTGCTTATCTTTTTCTCTCTTTTTAAAATTATTTATATTGAACCTATTTTCTTCCTTTCTTTTTCATAATATTTAACTAATTTTATACTGCTAGAGACATAAAGAATAATATAAAAGCTGGAACCACTCTGAGAAAACATTTTAGTTAGTTATCATTTTATTTTTTGTCCCACTTTTTTCCCTTATTTTTATGATTTACTATGAATTGTACAAATGATTTATACTTACTCCCTTCTGATTTTAGCATTGATATGAACTTATATAATTATACTTCCGTTAGTCTTTCTGTGCTTTAAAATGTTGATTCTATTTTTTTCTGTTATATGTAAAGTAGATATTTAATCCTATCAAGATACTTTTGAAGAAAAAACTTTTGGCTTGAAAGAATACTGGTGGTCTTTAGTAATTACGACTATGTAGTTACCAAGTTCTCTTACTTTCCAACATGTTAGTATTTCTATAGATGATAAGCTTGTTATTCACATGCTATTTGCTAACACCTGATTTCTTTTAGACACAAAGGAGACAAGTGGCATAGGCCTAACCATATCCATCCAAACATTTGAGATGTTGTCCTTTCCTAACACAGGGAGAACAGTACAATTTGATTCCTCTGAAATAAATGAAGATCAAATCTATGTGACATTTTGAACCATGATCAGCAATAAGAATCTTGGGAATTCTTGGAAAGGAAGCGATTTTGTCACAATTTAAATTTACATCAGAGGAAAGAGATTCATGTGTTTCTAGACTAGTTCAGTTCATTGAGTTCTACCTGTTCTAAGTACAACAGTCCTTTACTCAATCAATGAAGCAAACAAGGCACTGCAGTTTCTGAGTTCAGTACAGATGAGTTCCCATTGTAAGGGATCCCTATCTTTGAGAAATAGCTTCTCTGCTCACTGAAATAATGGGAAAATGACACACTGCTTTTTTCAGTTATAGAATACATTCCCTTTAAGGCCAGCATATATTAGCACTGCTGACTCTTCAGGCTGAACTCTTGAATTAGGGTCAAGTCAAGGGAATGATAAGCATATATGCAAATTCTAAGACTAAACTGAGACAAGTAGGTTATTTTTCTGTTCTCTGTGCACAGGCACAGGCTTAGGGCTTTCCATAAATCAAATGGAAATATTTGCCTTTTTATCGTGACCTTTTAACTTGTTCTGAGTAGATTTTATGAACCTAATGAAAAATTGAAAATAACTTTCCAACATAACTTCTGAGTGATAATATTGTATAAGGATCACTGTAAAGAAAGAAAAGAGTTTGATACAATAAACACTGAGGCTTTACCTGGGAGTGCCAAAAAGATACCATTAATTGGTAATTTGCAACTGGTTTTTATGGCAAACACTTCAGGGTCTAGAGGAAATGTGAACAACAGAATATCCGTTTTTAGTTCCTGATACTTTTATGGCAGGCCGACAAGAGCTGGAAGGTGCAGACATTTATCTTGAAATAATGAGAGAAGTTTCTCCTTTCTGAATTAGTTAGAAAGTTGGTACTTAAACTGCCCCCAGGCATGGACTGTGAATCCAAGTATATCCACACCAAGCCATCTTTCATTTAAGTCTGTTTAATAAATCATCTTCCTAACTGGAGCTGGGGGATAAAAGTTCATGCCTCTGGCACAGCTGAAAAGGAGAAAAAGATCAGGAGCATGGAAGTTTTAAGAAATGTAATTCTATTTTCAAATTGGGTTTCTGACATGCAAGGAAAAAATACTATTTATAAAATATTCCTACTTTGATAAAAGCAGCTACTCCTAGATGGTTCAAAATAATAAAATTTGAAAAGCTGGAGATGGCCCAGCTTTTGTCCAGGATTCGGTAAATTTACTGGAGTAAATGGTAGACTGAAGCTTCATGAGGCGAGGGTTAGGTGACCATCGATTGTTGAATGAATTAATAAAAGAGTAAAAATTGGATTTCCTTAGGTCACAGGTAAGTTGTTTGATAAATATAAGGACGTATGTTTTGTTAACATTGCTAGGGAGATTGCACATGGCATTTTTTGCCATCAAACTTGTGGGTTCTCTCTGGTAAAAAATTTTAATGGGAACCTGATGAAAATGTTTATAAGGCTATACAGTAAACAGATTTATAACCCTTTCATAGAAGTATTGTGATTTGTTTTGGGGGGAAAAGTTTGGTAGCTTCATGTATTCATTCAAGTAAGTAAATGTTTGTTGAATGCCTTCTATATGCCAGGCAGTGGCTAGTACTCTAGCCTTAAACATATGTCCCTCTGTTTTTGGAGATACAGACATGTAAACAGTTAAATATCTATATAGAGTGAGTGCTAATGGACTGAGAACAATGCATCACAGAAGCATTTAAGAATAAAATCCAGATGAAGGGGTTAGGAAAAGCTTTCCAGAGGAAGGAACATTTTTTTCTGAAACCTCGATTTAAAATAAGAGAGACCAGGAGAGGGCAGAAAGAATGTTCCAGGTAAGAGAGCTTGATGAGATTTAGGAACTGACAGCACTTTAGAAGTACTTCAGAGTGAAGAAAGGGGAGAGCTGAAGCTTACATGGTGAGCAGAGGTCAAATATCATATGATCTCACCTATAAGTGGAACCTAAACAACAAAACAAACAAGCGAGCAAAATATAACCAGAAACATGAAAATAAAGAACAAACTGACAGTAACCAGAGGGGAGGGGAGAGGAGGATAACGGGGCAAAGAAGGGGAAGGGTCATCAAGGAAAACGTATAAAGGACCCGTGGACAAAGACAATGGTGGGGGGAGGATTCAATGAGGGGGGAGGGAGGGAGAAAATGGACACAACTATAATTGAACAAGAATAAAACAAAAAGAAGGGCTTTAAAAGCCATGGCAAGGAGTTCAGAATTTATTCCTAGAACTTAATTAAAATAGTAGTTAAGCTTATCATATGACATAGGATGATGGGAAGTCATTGAAACATTTAAGGAAAGGAAGAAATCGGACTTGTGCTTTAGGACACTTACATTGATTGTAGTGTGAAAAACAGATGTAGAGAATTTGAGAATGGAGATAGGCTGATTGCAATAGCCTAGTGAGAGGCAATCATAACTGAAAACAGAGAGGGAGCCAGGGGATTGGGGGAATTGGGCTGATTCAGGAGATGGTTATGAGAAAGAATGACCAGATATTGGTGATTACTTGGGCAAGAAGTACATGAAAGACCTAAGAGTCCATAGTTTAGTCCCAGGAATGTTAAGTTTTAGGTATCTGTGAGATAGTAGAAAAGCTGTCTGGAACACAGTTAAATATTCAAGACTAAAGCTAAGAAAAAAAAATCTGAATAAAAGATATTTGAGAGCCATAAACCTAAGAGTGGAAGTGGAAACCATGGAAATTAATTCAGTTGCTCAGAGTGAACATGTAGAATCTTATAGCAGGTTGTGAGACAATGGTTTTTAACAAATGAACAGAGGAAGACGAATTGGCCAGGGAGACTGGGAATGGGTGAACAGATAGGTAAGAGAGGTATAGCAAGAGAGTGTGGTGTGAAGGAAGCTAAAGGAAGAAAATGTTTCACAAACGAAATGCGCAGCAGAGGCCATGTTGTGGTGAGTTGAAGAACAGACTTAGCAATAAGGCAGTTTTCAGTACCTTGGAGAGAGCCCTTTTCTTGAACTAGTGAGAATATGTGGATGGGAAGCATGTGCAGTAAGAGAGCAAGAGTATACACAGTGCTTTAGGGAAGTTTGAGTATGAAGAGAGTAGAACAATGGTATGATGCCCGATAGGTAAGGGTTATAGGGAAAGGTCCTTTTTTTTCCTCCCTGGTTTGTTTTAATGAATGAGACCAGAGTATGTTCAGATGCAGATGAGAAGAGTTTGAAGATGAAGTATGATGGGTAGGAGTAGGGTAGGATAATTGAAAGAAAAAAAGATCCCAAGAGCACATGAACTGGGTTGGGGTGGGGTTGAATTCAGGCAAGAGAAAGTTCCTAGGTTGGCTGACAGTACTGGGGGAGGTGGGGGGAAGTAGAACTTTGAGGAGCTTGAAAAATGTTTGAGATGGTGGTTGTGGGAAATAGAAGAAAGCTAAAAATGCAGATAAATTGCCAAACAGCATGGGGAACCCAGTAGAAGTTGAATGCCATGAAACTACAGTGGTACCAATATGATTTTGATTTTTTTCCTCCAGCAGTGCCCAAGACCTGAGTTTAGGCAAGTGAAATGTAATGGGACAAGATTAATGGCACATTTGTAAGTGAGTAGCTGGAGTAAAGGACTATACACTTGTCTCTGAACTCTTTTGTTCTCATGTTTTAAAAAGAATTTTGAAAAACTGGCTATCTCTCACACATTTTAACATTGAAATCTAAAAGTGTAGGAAAAATTTAAATATCGTAAAATCAAATAGTTGCAAAGGATGTGTTTTATGGCTTATTTTATACAGTATACATATTAAATGCATTTTTATCCAAATCTTGGAGTTGCAGATTTAGCTCATTCAATTTATAGAACATGTTCTTCAGATAATCAGGCACCATTGTTAAACTAATCAGCCAAATCAAGGTTCCTTTTCATCAGAAAAGGTATGATTTTATTTTAAAATTCATATACTCATGCATCTGCCTAACCCTTTTCTCACCTCTGTATTCTAAGAGAGTTTAATTTACTGATAGATGGATGACTGATTGATAAGTAAATAAGTGGATGAGTAGATGGATAAAACAAGGCATTGATGAATAGATTCTTGTCTTGAGTATGTCTTCTGTATGAACCAAGGTGCACCTCAACTTTTCTTTCTGCAGATCTTTTGCCTTTATAAAGTTTCAGGAGACTTTCCCTCAGAAAAGTGACCTTCTACATTTGTTCTTTTTGATGTCCCAATGTTTATTACACCCAGGAACAATGCACCAAAATACCAGTTAGTATAGGGGAGAGTATGTGTTTCTTTTGTAAAATGAGGAAGGGCAGTTTGAAAGGTGAGCAAGTGAGGAATAATTGTTGGACATCAGGGTTTGCAGGCAGGTCCACTTTAGGAATGAGTCTGTGGAAGTTTAGATCTAGAAATTTGTGTGCTACTGCTATCTAAACCACTTTACACTCTGGAAAGTCTTTGTGTCCATACCTCCATTTGAAGATCATTGGATTATTAGAACAAAAGTAAGTCAGAGTGAAGAATGAAGGTGGGAGGATATGAAAAAGCACAGGGGTCAAGGAGCTTGAGAACTCCTGGTTTCAAGACTTGTAATTTTAATACCCTTTGTTTAAGAAGTAGTATTTGTTTGTTTTGACATTCAGAGAGCCTGTATTGGTTTTCATTTTTATTTATTAAAATTTTTTTATTGTTGACATTATTATTATTTTTAAAAGATTTTATTTATTCATTTTTAGAGAGAAGAGAAGAGAAGGAGAGAGAAGGAGAGAAACATTAATGTGTGGTTGCCTCTCATGCGCCCTGTACTGGGGACCTGGACTGCAACCCAGGCATATGCCCTGACTGGAAACTGAACTGACCCCTTGGTTCACAGCCCGTGCTCAATCCACTGAGCTACACCAGCCAGGGCACATTGTTGACATTATTATAGAAGTCCCCCATTTGGAAATGTTAGGGTATATTTGGGACCTGTGTTTTCATTTGGCACAGTGTAAAAAGAGGGTACTTTAGTGCCGGACACAGCTTGGATCTGAATCCTTGCTCTACCACTGCTTTAGTTTTCTCATTTGTAAAATGCAATAACAGTATCTACCTTGCAGGTTGTTATAGGAGTTAGAGACAACTGGTTCTTTTATTCAATAAATATTTACTGAATGCCTACAACATGCCAGACACTGTTCAGAGAGATAATAAAAACAAAACGCTTTGCACAGCGTTTGGAAAATAAGAAAAAAACCAATCATGGCAACTGAAAAAGGGATGTGTTCAAAGGGAGGGCCGAGATTGTATTTTTCTGTGTGATGACAGCAATTATTGGATCAAAACTAAGGAATAATTACAAAAGTTTGATGTTTATTTTTTCTGAAGCACTCAGGCCTAAGTTTACTTTTTTCTTTTACTTTTATCAAAATATAATTTTCAGCAAGTTAAAAACATTGCTGTCATGCAAATATAAATGAATACTGGTCAGAAATTTTATTTGTCTCATTATTTAGTGAGAAAACCAATGTGAGGATAAAATTGATTTCAAGAGCATTTGAGCCCTGGCTGGTGTAGCTCAGTGGATTGAGCGTAGGCTGCGAACCAGAGGGTCGCCAGTTCAATTCCCAGTCAGGGCACATGCCTGGGTTGCAGGCCAGGTCCCCAGTGGGGGCCAAGTGAGAGGTAACCACACATTGATATTTCTCTCCCTCTCTTTCTCCCTCCCTCCCGCTCTGTCTAAAAATAAATAAATAAAATCTTAAAAACAAACAAACAACTAACTTTATAAAAAAAACATTTGAGGATCAAGGATGTATATAGTTCATAATGGAAGACATTAAAAAAATGAAGAAATGTTGGAATGAAATTGCTCGGTTAGATATAGAATTGGTTAGTGGTCAACAGGGCGACAGAAGAGCAACCTTTAGGATTATCTTTGGGTATGGTTTGAATATTTGTGTCTCCTCTCAAAATTCATATATTGAAATGCTAATGTAAATGTGACGGTATTAGGAAGTAGGGCCTTTGGGAGGTGCTTAGGTCATGAGGATGGAGTCCTTATGAATGGGATTATTGCTTTTATAAAAGATACCCTAAAGAGCTCCCAGCCCTTGTACCATGTGAGGTTGCCAAGAGAACGCAGCAAACTATGCACCAGGAAATGGGCTCTCACTAGACACCAAATCTGCCAGCACTTTGATCTTGGTCTTCTCAGGCTTCAGAACTGTGAGACCTGTGAGAAATGAGAAATTCCAAGACTTTCTAAAATGTGTAGATGTAGATGTGTATTATCATACACTCAAGTAACACTTAAACTTAGGCTTTGGGTAATGCTAAGATTCTAAAAATAATGTATTATGTAGGCTAAGAGAGACAAAGAGACATTTTTGCTAAGAAAAATATTAGGAAAAGGTGAAAAAAGGAGCTTATCATGGTACTTTTGGGGGCTGGCCTATTAATCTCAGAAACTACTTCCCTATGACTGATCACATGTGCTGTGCACTCCATAATGTTTAACATGGAATAATAGTAAACACATGAGTATTGTCAATTTTGTGACGTATTTGCTCAGGAATAGCTGTGCTTATTATCTCAACAACCTTGTAGTTGGAACAAACACATTATGCCTCTCATTTTAAGAGTAAAAAATGTGAATTAGGAAGTGTCTCAGCAACAAGACCAAGACTATAAATCAATGATGCTGTCTTGAGTCTAATCTGTTTGACCTGACAGAGTGGAGGTGGTTGTAAATGCAGTCCCCAGTTTCCAGGTGAGTTATATTCCTGACAGTCGTTTGTAGGTCAGTTGTTTTGAACTTCACATAGAAATCTTCCCACAGAAATAGTGTGATGTATAAAAGTTTTGCCTCCAGTCCAGCCTGCCAATGCCTTTCACTTGTGATGTGTCCATACTTCAGTGATACAGAGCCTCTCACCATTAATTTCTACCAGACAATTAGTTCAGGGCTATGATTTGGGAGGTAGGGCATTTTCTTGTGCCCTCCTGCCTTCCACTTCAGCACTGGTGCTAAGAGTGGAGAGCTTGTCTGCTTTATACAGCAGATGGTAGCACTTGTGGTGGCGGGTGCAGAGAGGCTATCACGTGAGTACTTGAGGGCATTTGATGCAGAATTGTTGGAGAGAGACCTGACATGGGTGCCTGTGCAAAACAGAGATGGGATAGGGAGGCGAGTGTAAAGAAGGGATGCTGAAGGACTGGTGGGAATCTGTGTGACAGAGGCAGAGAGTTCTTTAAGTGGTAGATGTCTGGCAATAGGAAGACAGCACCCCTACCCCCTCAACCTAGCACAAGTCATGTAGCAGCTTGTTAAATATGATCCACAGAATAGACTTGCAGGTCTGATGTAGAGAAAGAACAAAGTTACTGTTTTACTTTCTGCCAATCTAGTTTAGCTGATTCAACAAACTGGTTGCATTTGCTTAAATCTCGTTGATTTTATAAAATGTGCTATCACTGAAATGGAAAATTGAACAATGTTGAAAAGTACAAAGAAAAATGTAAAAATCACATAAATCTTTTCATCCAAAGAGAAGAATTATCAGTTTGAAATTTTCAGTCAGAATTGGGGAAACTGTTTCAAGAAATGATTCTAGAAACTATGCCAGAAAATTTTTAGTAAAAATTTGCTTCATTTTTTTTCATATTGGCTCATCTGATAAGAGGAAAATGTTTCTGATTGTTATTTCTAATTTAATTTCTAATTAAGGTTGAGTAATTCTTCAGTGTGTTTATAGGACATATGTGTGGGTAAAAGGTATGACCAGGAATTGAGATTTAAAACCAGAGGTATGGAGGGTTTTTTGCTGTGTAGGTAGCCATGGATATTTTAAGTACTGATGGGGGTTCAGTTCATGATGGCATCATTGGCTGTGTGTGTGTGTGTGTGTGTGTGTGTGTGTGTGTGTGTATGCACATACATTGTAAGGTAGAGAATTCCTATGTAATCAGCATAAATATAGAGTCCCTGAATCAATGAGAAATCCCATGTGGTGGCTGAACATCTGGAGTCATCCCTGTATGTCACTTGCTCTCCCATATCATATAGTGATAATCCCTGGGATGGTGGACAGGCTGGACTGGCAGAAGTTTTAATGAAAACTAAAGCATCCTTTTGTAACTACTAACTGTAGATCACACTTAATCTTAGTTTTCTCATCTGTAAAATGGGACTAATAGCAGCTCATTTCATAGTGCTGTGGTGAAGACTAATAGTGATAATACATGTGAAATCATAAGCTCAGTGCCTACAATATGGTAAACTCTCAATAAATGTCAACTGCTGTTATTCATTGGTTTGTTTGTAACACAAGGAGATGAACTAGGTAATCTCTAAGGCCTTTTCCAGAGCAACAGAACCAAATGCATGATACTGAAAATGTATAGCTGTCCTTACTTGATCCCTACTTTAAAGAAAAATTGAGGACGCAGCAGCTTTAAAATGAGCAAAATGAGCTGTGTAATTGCTCTCAATTTTAGCTATATTTTCAGAAACATGAATCAGGTAGACTGTAGTACAGATATAATATAACCTGTAAGAAGTGGCTGTTACACAATCAAAGATGCAATCAAGCCACCAGAATAGAATTGACAACATTTAAGGTCATCTATTTAGCTAAGCTTATACTTCTACTAAAGAAGATGGAAAAATAGCTCAAAACTTTGAAAGTAAAGTTTACAGAATGTGAACAGTTACCAACTGTCATTCATTTTAGCCTCTACTGAAAATCAACAACTCTTACCCAGAAGTCAAATGTAAATATTTGCAGCAATGTTTGAAAAAAAAATGTAGCAAGCTTATCAAACAGATTTAGAGCTGTTGACTTGTCAATATTTAGCCCTTCAAAACCAAGTCTTTGTAAACTCAGCTCAGTACATTCAAATATTGAGCATAGTGATTTTTCTACTAGGGGAATTTCAACATCAGTTATTTATTTGACTCTGGGAAACAAAATGCCTGGTATTAAAAGAAATTCCTGACAAATTTGGAATCTAGAATCCCAGAGTTTAAAGGAACTTAGAGATCTAAGCTTCTAAAATAATATTCTTAGTGATGACTTGATCCCTGATTAAATCCTACCAAGTTATGTGGGTCGCTCCACCCTCGTAAACACGTAAGGCTCTACCCCTTACTATGTAACAGTGTGCCAAGACAAAAAAAGGGCCCAAATGAAAGAACAGATCAAAGCTCCAGAAAAAATACAACTAAGCGACGAAGAGATAGCCAACCTATCAGATGCACAGTTCAAAACACTGGTAATCAGGATGCTCACAGAATTGGTTGAATATGGTCACAAATTAGAGGAAAAAATGAAGGCTATGCTAAGTGAAATAAAGGAAAATGTACAGGAAACCAACAGTGACAGGAAGGAAACCAGGACTCAAATCAACAGTTTGGACCAGAAAAAAGAAAGAAACGTTCAACCAGAACAGAATTAAGAAACAAGAATTTAAAAAACTGAGGAGAGGCTTGGGAACCTCCAGGACATCTTTAAACATTCCAGCATCTAAATCTTAGAGGTGTCAGAAGAAGAAAAGGAGGAGCAAGAAATTATTTGAAAACATAATGAAGGAGAACTTCCTCAATCTGGCAAAAGAAATAGACTTTCAGGAAGTCCAGGAAGCTCAGAGAATCCCCAAGAAGTTGGACCCAAGGAGGAACACACCAAGGCACATCATAATTACATTACTCAAGATTAAAGATAAGGAAAGAATCTTAAACACAGCAAGCGAAAAGGAGACAGTTACCTACAAAGGAGTTCCCATTAGACTATCCACTGATTTCTGAAAAGAAACCTTCCAGGCAAGAAGGGGCTAGAAATAAATATTCGGAGTCATGAAAGGCAAGGACCTACATCCAAGATTACTCTGTCCAGCAAAGCTGTCATTCAGAATGGAAGGGCAGATAAAGTTCTTCCCAGATTAAGGTCAAGTTCAAGGAGTTCATCATCATCAAGCCCTCATTATGTGTTAAAGGGACTTATCTAAGAAAAAGAAGAAGATAAAAACTATGAACAGTAAAATGACAACTATCAACAACTGAACCTAAAAAACAAAAACAAACTAAGTAAACAAATAGAACAGGAACAGAATCACAGAAATGGAGGTGACATGGAGGGTTATCGGTGGGGAGAAAATGGGGGGAGAATGTGGACAAGTTACAGGGAATGAGAAGCATAAATGGTAGATACAAAGTAGACAGGGGGAGGTTAAGAATAGTATGGGAAATGGATAATCCAAAGAAATTATATGTACAACCCATGAACATGAACTAAGGGAGGGTGGAAAGCTGGTAGGAGTGGGGTGGAGAGCATAGGGGAATAAAGGTGAGCAAAAAATTTGGACAACTATAATAAGATAATCAATAAAATATATTGAAAAAAAGTCCTAGAGGAAAACATAGGCAGCAAAATTTCAGCTATCCCATGCAGCAATATTTTCCCTCATATATCTCCCTAGGACAAAGGAAATAAAGGAAAAAATAAATGGCACTACATAAAACTGAAAAGCTTCTCCACTGCTAAAGAAAACATTGACATTATCAATATGAAAAGGGATACAACCATATGAGAAAACATATTTGCCAATGATACCTGTGACAAGGGTTTGCTCTCCAAAGTATATAAAGAACTCATACGACTCAACATCAGGAAAATAAACAATCCAATTAAAAAAGAGGCAAAGGACCTGAACGGACACTTCTCTAAGGAGCACATACAGAGTGCCCAGAGACATATGAAAGGATGCTCAACATCACTAGCCATCAGAGAGATGCAAATTAAAACCACAATGAGATATCACCTCACACTAGCCAGCATGGCCATCATTAACAAAAGAACAAACAAGTGCTAGAGAGGATGTGGAGAAAAGGGAACCCTAGTGCACTGTTGGTGGGAATGCAGACTGGTGCAGCCACTGTGGAAAACAGTATGGAATTTCCTCTAAAAACTAAAAATGGAACTCTCTTTTGATTTAGCAATTCCACTGCTGGGATTATACCCTAAGAATCCTGAAACACCATTTTAAAAGAACCTATGCACCCCAATGTTCATAGCAACACAATTTACAATAGCCAAGTTCCAGAAACAGCCTAAGTGCCCATCTGTAAATGAGTGGATTAAAGAACACATTGGAATAGTATACAGCAGAAAGAAAGAAGGAACTCCTACCTATTTTGACACCGTGGATGGAACTGGAAATACTGTCGTAAGTGAAATAAGCCAGGCAACGAAAGACAAATACTATATGATCTTACCTATAAGAGGAACCTAATGAATAAAACAAACAAGTGGCATGGAAACATGGAACAGAGTGACAATGACCAGAGAGGAGGGGAGAGACAGAGAAGTGTGGAAAGAAGAGTAAGGGACTAGTCAAGAAACATTTATGAAAGACCCAAGGTCATGGACAACAGTGTGGTGATCGACTGTGGGAGCAGAGGGTAGGTAGGGTGGTGGAGAGCAATGGAGAAAAAATTGGGACAACTGTCATAGAACAACAATAAAATATTCAACACAAAATTTCTGTTTCCTTGCCATAATGACCCTTGGAGACTTTTTTTAAAATTTATTTTCTATTGAATTTATTGGGGTGACTTTTCTGGACATTTGTTTTTAGGCAGTAGTGTCATAGGATGGTGGAGCCTTTGTTATCTTGGATCTCTGAGCACTGCAATGAGCAGGCCCTTTGATTGCCTGTATTGGATAGGTCTAAATAAATAAGCTTTTGAGTAATATGCCACTGAGATTTGGGGATTTTTTTGCCACTAAACAAACTATACTAACTTGATCAATACTTTACAAAGCTTTTTTTTTTTTTAAGACTTTATTTTTCTATTTTTAGACAGAGGGGACTGGAAGAAGGAAGAGAGGGAGACAAACATCAATGTGTGGTTGCCTCTCACGTGTTCCCTACTGGGGACCTGGCCTGCCACCCAGGCATGTGCCCTGACTGGAAATCGAACCAGCGACCCTTTGGTTCACAGGCCAGGGCTCAATCCACTGGGCCACACCAGCCAGGGCCAAAGCTTTGTTTTTATGTAAGCCTCTTTTATGGCTGGATAGAAACATTTTCATGTGTTTCATATGGAGCTAAGATATGACTCCATATAAGTATCAATAGTTACCCTTTTCCTGTCCTCTGGAGTAGAAGAGAATTGCCACTTTTGTCCTTCTACCTGACAAGCCTTCAAATATCAGAATATGAATAATATTTTCACCCTAAATCCTCTCCCTGCAAAGCAACACTATTATCTGTGGACATACATTTTCTTGACTTTTCACCTTCCTGGTCACTCTGAATAACTTTTGTTTTGCCAACATCCCACTTAAACATAATGTCTAGAACGGAATATAATTCTTACCAAATTAGATACTGTAGGGAGAGATCATTGCTTTGTGGAGGTTTGTGATGATGGTGGATTTTGTTTATTTATAGGAAATATATTATTTTAGATGATGTTTTGGGCTGACATTTTTAGACAGGTTTCAGTATTAGGTTTGGTCCAGGAAGAGTTTGGCTCTTCTCAGTGCCCAATGGAAGATGCTGACCTCCAGAGACAACTTCAGGTACATAGTGTGGACCATAGCTGTGGTCTTGCTCTGGACAAAATGGGAGTCACTGAAGATTTTCAGCGGGAGGTTGATAGAATACATTTACGTTATGAATTCTGGAAAAAATAAAAAGAATAATCAGTGGGTGATACCTACTTTGAAAGGGGTGAGACTAAATGTAAAGAGACCAGTCAGTTAATCAATCAACCAAATAATCAACACAATGCATTGATTGCCTACTAAGTACAATCCACAGAGCTACATAGGTTGGCCACTGGAGAACAAAACATACATATGAGCAGAAAGGAGTCAGTGAATAGTAAAGATGGTTAATGATTTGTTATCCTTACCATATATTGTAAGTATAAATGAACAGACTGAAAGGACAGAAGAATAATATCTGAGGACAGGCTTTCTAAAGAAGCAGAAGTTTCTGCTGATGACAAAGTCCATGAATTAACAGCAAACTCATCTCAAATGGTTTAAAAAAAAAACCATAAAAATCCAGAAGTTGTTTCTGGGACTATTCGATCAAAGCTTGTCACCACTTTTTTTTTTTTTTTCTATTTCTTTGGCTCTTCACTTTATATGTTAGCCTTTTCTTTAGGCTGATTTTCCTCATGGTTACAAGATAACTGTAAGTAGCAACGAAGAATTCGTATATCCTACTTTGCCTCTAGTGGGAGATAAAAGTGCCCATTTCCTACAACCACTGAACAGAAGTTATGAGCTTTGCTCTGACAAATTTACTTCTGAATCAATCATTGTGGCA
>VMDR010022293.1:0-16286 GCA_007922815.1 Macrotus californicus
CTTGGAAATAAACTCAAGCCCTACACAGTAATAAGCTAGTTGTAAAACTTTCTGTAATAAAAAAGTGAAAAAAGTTTAGTTATTTGTTAATAGATGACAGGTAAATTGAGTTATGATACATACCAAATGCAGAATTCTATGCAGTTATTAAAAAAGAATAATGTTGACAGGGAAAGTTGTTAGAAATATTAAGTTGAAAAAAAATTCAGAAAGTATATGATGGTATTTGTATACATTTGAAATGTGGGTGAGGGGTAGGTTAAGTATGTATCAATATAAATACACAAATGTAAATATTTTTCTGGAAAAGTACATAAAAACTAAGAAGGGGTTACTTTTGGGGAGAGAACTGAGTGGGAAAGCAGGGAACATGTGGAGTAGAGGAATATTTTCATTTTATGCCTTTCTAAACCAGTCTAGGACCTGGGCCTGGTACTCACAACTTTGTATAATGCATCTTTGTTCTCAGCTTGAGAGCTAGAGGGGCCCAAAATTTCAAGCACTGGGAATAATTTATGAACTGGATTAATAAAAGTACCACTTACTATTGTGTACAAGTTCAGTATTTTTTAGAATAAAGGCCTTCACATTGAAAGACTGTAACCACTGGTGGTAAAGAAGGATAAACATAGAACATATATAACCATGATGGGAGTTCCTTATCCTGTCCCAAGGGAAACTAGGAAAGGGCAGATATAGACTGAAGAACAATTTGTGGAATTTCAGCCCCACACCAACAAATAATTTAAAAAATGTCACATAGTACCTATCGTCAGTCCTAATAGCCCAAACACTTTAACCATCAACACCACTTGCTTTAAAAATTACAACTTGCCCTGACTGGTGTGACTCAGTTGATTGGGCATCATCCCACAAAGTGAAAAGTCACTTGTTTGATCCCAGTGAGGGCGAATGCTTGGGTTGTGTGTTTGGTCCTGGTTGAAGCACATATGAGAAGCAGCTGATTGATGTTTCTCTCTCACATCAATGTTTCTCTTTCCTCTTTCTCCTTCCCTCCTCCTCTCTCTAACAATAAATAAATCAAACTTGAAAAAAAATTATTGTTGTTCTCTTACAGTTGTCCCCATTTTTCCCCGATTGCTCTCCCCTGCTCTACCCACCCCCCACTTTCCACTTTCAGTCCTTCCCCCCACCCCGTTGTCTTTGTCCATGGGTTCTTTACATACATGTTCCTTGATGACCCTTCCCTTTCTTTGCCCTGTTATCCCCCTCTGCCCTCCCTTCTGGTCACTGTCAGTTTGTTCTTTATTTCTGTGTCTTTGATTCTATATTGCTCGCTTGTTTGTTTTGTCGATTAGGTTCCACTTATAGGTGAGATCATATGGTATTCATCTTTCACTGCCTGGCTTATTTCACTTAGCATAATGCTCTCCAGTTCCATCCCTGCTGTCTTGTATGGTAGGAGTTCTTTTTTTCTTTCTGCTACATATTATTCCATTTTGTAAATATACCACAGTTTTTTGATCCACTTATTTACTGATGGACACTTAGGCTGTTTCCAGCACTTGGCTATTGTAAATAATGCTGCTATGAACATTGGGGTGAATAGGTTCGTTTGAGTTGGTGTTTCAGCGTTCTTAGGGTATAATCCCAGTAGTGGAATTATCATGTCAAAAGGCAGTTCCATTTTTAGTTTTTTGAGGAAATTCCATACTGTTTCCACAGTAGTTGCACCAGTCTGTATTCTTACCAATAGTGCACTAGGGTTCTCTTTTCTTCACAACCTCATCAGTGCTTATTGTTTGTTGATTTGTTTATGATGGCCATTCTGACCAATGTGAAGTGGAATCTCATCATTGTTTTAATTTGCATCTTTCTAATGGCTACTGATGCTCAACATCCTTTCATATATCTCTGGACCCTCTGTATGTCCTCCTTGGAGAAGTGTCAATTCAGGTCCTTTGCCCATTTTTAAATTGAATTGTTTTCCTTCCTGGTGTGGAGTTGTGTGAGTTCTTTATATATTTTGGAGATCAAACCCTTGTCCAAGATGTCACTGGCAAATATATTTTCCCATATGGTTGTTTCCCTTTTCATTTTGCTGATCTTTTCTTTAGGCATGGAGAGGCTTTTAAATTTGATATAGTCTCATTTGCTTATTCTTTCCTTTATATCCCTTGCTCTAGGGCACACAGGCAGCAAACACAAGGACCACAGGCCGAATCTGGCCCTCTACCTTGTTTTATCTGGCCTGGCACCTTGTTTCTACCTGGCAGCAGCACCAAGCTCTCGCTTAACTGTTAAGGAGTAGTTACATTTATGCAGTCCTAAAATTACATTCGGCCCTTTGAAGGCAACCATGAGGCTGATGTGGCCCCTGGTGAAAATGAGTTTGACATCCCTACACTAGGGGACATATCAGTAAAAATATTGGTGCATGGAATATCTGAGATTTTCCTGCCTATGTTCTCCTCTAGGACTTTTATAGTGTCACAACTTATATTTAAATCTTTTATCCATCTTGAGTTTATTTTTGTGTGTGGTATAAGTTGGTGGTCGAGCTTCATTTTTTTGCATGTAGCTGTCCAGATCTCCCAACACCATTTGTTGAAGAGGCTATTTTTACTCTATTTTATGCTTCTGCCCCCTTTGTCAAATATTAATTGTCCATAGAGACATGGGTTTATTTCTGGGCTCTCTGTTCTGTTCCATTGATCCATGTGTCTGTTTTTATGCCAGGACTAGACTGTTGTGATTACAGTGGCCTTGTAGTACAGATTGATGTCAGGTAATATGATCCCTCCTACTTTGTTCTTTCTCAAAATTGCTGAGGCTATTCGGGGTTGTTTACGGTTCCATATGAATTTTTGATATGTTTGTTCTATATCTGTGAAATATGTCATTGGCATTTTAATAGAGATTATGTTGAATGTATAAATTAAAATATATATTTTTTTAGAAAAAGAACACTGAATTAATGGAAAGAACAGCACTTTATCCAGAGGCCACCACCACCACCTACATTACTTGTCAATAAACAAGCGAAATGTGTTTTCTAACAGTGGAAACACAGCTTCTGAGCTTATCAGTTGCTGGGGTTTGAATGTAGTTAAACTTCTAAACAATAGAAAAGATCTTAAGGCAAAACTCCACCTAAGATCCCACCTGTACCTGTTGATAGGATCTCACACCAGGACTTCCTAACACCACTTACGTCATGTAGGTGAAAAATGTGCTCAGGGGCTCCAGGGAATGATTCTGGAAATACTCAAATTCTCTGCACAACTTTTTCCTCATCTCGGTGTCAGTTTTGGAAAAGTGAGAGGGTTCATCTGATTGGCCAAGAAGTTGCCATGATCAGTGGTCTGGAGATGAACTTTTAGATCTGAAATTGAATGAAATTCCAAAGCAGGTTAAATTTTGTACATGCATGAATAATACACTTTACTACATTAATGGAATTTATATTAAAGTTAATAAAGTTATGATAAATGCATATTTAACTATTTAACTTTATTAGACCTTAACATGAGATCTATATATCATTAGATGAGTGTATTATTTCTTCTAAGAAAGAAATAATTCAATATTAATATGGATATTCTAGTACAATATACACATTTTCATTACCTAAAAAATCTAGACTTATTTAGCACAGCTGGAAGGAACATTAACAACCACCCAGTGCAGAGATGGCAAGTAGGTTTTACTGGAGCCAATTTTAGTTGTTGGAAATAGCTACTCAGAAAACTGTTGAAAAGGAAACAAAGGCCCAGCTTGATGGAAAAGAGACATTTATCAGTAATGTGTGTCAGTGGTGCAGGAGGTGGCATGGGTAGCTGTCATTCCCCCTTTATTATAGATGAAGAAACTGAGTCTCAGGGGCCAAAGGGTGGAGTTAGTAGCAGAACTTGAACTAGGAGATGGGTCTCCTTACTCTTAAAATCTAACATCATTTCCACAGGACCATGCCAACATCCTTTAAATGACAATGTTTTTGGTTGCCAGATAATTGAAATAAATTCCAATTTTGTTTACTGTGGCTTTATTCCTGAGCAGACCATATGTTTCCCAGCATCCATACTTTTGTTAATACTGACCCCACCCTACTCTCCAGGAGTCCCTCTACTTTTTTCCAGAGTTGCCCACTATAATAAATCAACATTAGAATAATAGTTAGCAGTGATTAAGAGCTTATTATGTACCAGGCATTATAGTATGCATATATTATCTCATTTAATACTCATGACAATTCAATAAGGTGGGAATAATGTTTATCCCCTTTTACAGATAAGAGTTCTGATGCCCAGAGAGGTTAATAACTTGCTCAATATCACAATGATAAATTCAAAGCCAGAATTTATTTCAGTCTGAAGCCACTTAAAATCTGCATTTTTTTGTCAATCAAGTAAATTAGGTTATTAGTTGCTCTGTATGTGGTAGCTTGAATTCTGTCAGCAGAATTATTCCCTCTCACACATTTGAATTTCAAAGTTCTTTGATGATATTTCCAGCACAGCACCTGTCACAAGATGTTAAATAGTCTTAAGAATGTTAACTCCAAATAAGCTAATTACACTAGCTTAGTTATCTCCTTTTTTGTGGCTCCTCATGAAGCACCCAACATTTAAGTGTTGTTAAGTATCTGAATATCAAAAATGTCTTTGGCACCGTCTAGCATACAACCGAGAGCCAATATAGCATCTTGGAGCTAATTGGATTCTTCATTCAAATGTTGATTAAGTATCTACTATATGCTGTTACCACAGGAGACCCACAGATGGACTAGATGTATTCCTCACCCCCAAGAAAATGCAATCTGATTGGGAAGGAAGCACCACAAACAGATAGTTCAACCACCAGCTAAGTTCATTGATTGAGATCAGGACCTTGACTGATGGGAATGCAGACAGTGAGAGCCAGGTCCACAGAGATAGGAGCAACAGAACTGATGAAAATTTCTTGGAGGATGCTAAATCAGAGATAAGTCTTAGGTACCAGGTAAAAGCCAGAGGAAGGCATCCCATGAATTAGTGCAGGTACAGCAGGTGCCACAGCTCACAGCAGCTCCATGTTGTTGATGCTTCAAGGGAGAAGGGGAGGTAAGAGATGAAGCCAGAGAAGTAAGCAGTGGTGTCCCAAGGAGGTCTAGGTAGGACATCCTTTATCCTGAAGACAACAGGGAGCTACTGTGGGCTGTGGGCTGTGGGCTGTGTGTGTATGTGGGTGGGGGGAGAGGGAGTGGTTGCAAGGAGGCATCTGTGATTCTTAAACATCTGAGATTAAATGATAGGTCTTCCTCCTCAGGACCTGGAGCAGATTATACATCAGAAAAGTTGTTTATCTGCAGCATGTACTTGCTCAATTACCTATTTCATTAACTGATTAAAAAATTATACCTTTTTTTGTCAGGTGGGTCTTTTGGCAGTTCAGATTTTTATGTTATTTGACAGTTGCATTCTCCATGTTGAAGAATGTTTGGCAAAACAAGGGATACAAATGGCATTTTTTTCAAAACCACAATATGTTGCTCATGTGACATATGTTTCTTGTAAGCAGGAAAATTTCAAACCTTTCAACTGGCTGGGACATCCTGCAATTAGATGTGTCCAGTGGTTCTGAACTTGTGGGAACACTGGACTGCTGTATGTGATGGGCAGGCAAATGCAATAGAAGGGACATTCTGGTCCAGCACCAAAACACCCAAGGGACACTTGCATTCAGAGTCTAAGAAAATCTTAGAATTTGAAGTGTTTGCTCTCAGACAACAATGGACTGCCAATAATAACAGCAATGCTTATATGTATAGACTTACAATTTTCAAAGTGGGTTCAGTCATTTTTCCCTGCACTTTCTCAAGTGCTTATCTAAATAAGTATCTCTGTGGTCAAATGAATTTGGAATAAACAGGCTCATTTGGAAATGCAATTCCTGCATTTAAGAGCCTGTTTATTCCAAATGCACTTGGCCACAGAGATACTTATTTAGATAAGCACTTGAGAAAATGCAGGGAAAAATGACTGAACCCATTTTGAAAAGCAGCAAGAGAAAAGGAGACAGTTACCTACAAAGGAGTGCCCATAAGACTGTCAGCTGATTTCTCAAAAGAAACCTTGCAGGCAAGAAGGAGTTGGAAAGAAGTATTCCAAGTCATGAAAGGCAAGGACCTACATCCAAGATTACTCTATCCAGCCAAGCTATCATTTAGAATGGAAGGGCAGATAAAGTGCTTCCCAGATAAGGTCAAGTTAAAAAAGTTCATCATCTCCAAGCCCTTTTTATATGAAATGTTAAAAGAACTTATCTAAGAAAAAGAAGAAGATCAAAAATACAACAGTAAAATGACAGCAAAATCACAACTATCAACAACCGAACCTAAAACAACAACAACAACAACAACAACAACAACAACATGAAGTAAGCAAACAACTAGAACAGGAATCACAGAAATGGAGATCACAAGGAGGGTTATCAGTGGGGAAGTGGGTGGGGAGAGAGGGGGAAAAGATTAAGAATAAGTAGCATAAATGGTAGAAGATGGACCGGAGGAGGTTAAGAATAGTGTAGGAAATGTAGAAGCCAAAGAACTTATATGTATGACCCATGGACATGAACTAAAGGGGGGGAATGTGGGTGGGAGGGGGTGTGCAGGGTGGAGGGGAATTATAAAGGGAATCTATCCATGTGTGATGCGATCTTGTGGCTCAGCTCTGGTTCTGAACACAGACAGATGTGCATGGTGTGCAGAGAACATCCATGCGTAGATCTCCTGTGGGGAATCAGGCCTGCATTGAACCTAGGCCGCTTTGAGACTTGCTTTTGCTAAAAAACTCCCTCACCTTGAACTGAGGAAACATGTGTGTACTGCATATCTTTAAAGTAACCTCCCCAAATCTATGCTAAACCTCTCAGGTTTGGGTGTAACCAGTTCAACCTTTTCCCTTTACAATTGCAAATGACCTCTATCTTAAAGGGATTAGCAACATTCCTTCTTTTGTTATGGTAATCACCTAAAGCAAACCTGTGCACAGTGAAGGAGGACCCTCCTTGATGTAATCTACCTAGAATATCAATAAAAGCCTGTAGAGGCAAAGGGTCAGGGCCCTCTCTCTCTTGATCCTTGAGAGATCAGCCACACATCCCTTTTTCTCCACTGGATTCCTTTAGTCCGTGTGAATTTGTTCATCACTTGTCTGAGGATATAGGACAAGCATTCCACAACAACACTCGGTCCTGCTGGATGGGACTGTGACAGAATAAAGGGGAAAAATGGGACAATTGTAATAGCATATTCAATAAAATATATTTTAAAAATAAATAAAAATTATTTTTAAAAAAGAAAGCTTATGTGGTGTTCATTTGAGTGATATTTGGTACAGAACCTCTCCAGCTACTAGAAACCAATGGAGCCACCCACACAGCACACTTCAGAAAATTATGGTGCTTTTTCATTCAGAAGTTTTGTGGCAAGTGGCATTTTTTTCCTTCTTTATTCAAATGAGGAAGTGAAATGTTTTCCAAACTATGGGATTACTACCAAATAAATCAGTTTATCAGGCTTAAAATAGCAATAGAAATAAAAAAAGGCCTTAATTGGGCTCTTATGGCAAATATCAGAGCGTATCACACAGAAGAGAGTGTGTCTGTGCAGGTGTGTACCCAGGGATGTAATGACAAATGAGTCTCTGGTGGGCTTGGTCACTGGGTTCAGGGAATTACCAGGATCACTTGGCTAGTGAGAAAGGACAAGGATTTCTAGTGATTTGTTGGGCAGATCGGTTTTATAAAATGATGAGTTGGTATTTATTTTCTGGCAGCTTCCTGTGTGGGGATCTCTGTAAAAGGGAACATGCATGCCTCCCACTTTCCATGTTGGTTAGGCAAGGAAGTCCCTCCAGAGGTATCTGTGAAGTGTGATATCCTTGCTCAGGCCCTGCCTTCCCCCGCACTCTGCAATTTTCTCATCTACAGAATGGGTATAGAATCTATGCTTTTGGGTTGTTGTGGGGATTAAAGGAGATGGAAGTGAGGAGCCAGAATGTAGGTGCCACCACTTAATATTCTTTTTCTTCTCATTTGTACCCACCTACATCCAAAATAATTTGATTCAGTTGGTTAAAGACTGTGCTTTTTACTCTCTAACCAGAAATTTTTCAACCTACATGTTGAAATTGACCATCACATTTTATAATTACTCCTATTTTAATATATCAATATTTATAAAACCAGACTTCTTATTCCATGTTTGCTAATTTACCGCCATCTTAAAGTGATGAACCTTCAAGTCCTCTTTGGTGCTTTATCACCTACATTGGCTGCATTTTCTGCAATGGCCTCCAAGTCTCACTCCTTGCATCTCTGGTTTAGAGCCGTGGGCTGCCACCCAGGTCACTGTGGCCATCTCCTAACTGACTCTTCACAGGCAGAACGGTTTTAACACACATTGTGCTTTAACCTTAACAATAACCCCTGTTTTATAGACAAAGAAGCAAAGGCCCAGAGAAATAACCTGTTCATGTTTTGCAAGAGTGCAAGTATTGACTGAAGACCAGGAATGTCTCTTGTCCTCATTCAGTATTTCCAAGTTCCATAATCAGATCTTCAAGTTCCTTCAACATTTTTCCCAGCTGAAATTCCAGCCTTATCTCCAGGCATTCTAGTATTGCAGCCAAACTGGCTTTCTCCCCACCCAAATGTTTTTATTTCTAATCATAACCTTGAAATGGGAATTATTTTAGGAATTTGAGAGTATGGCAGAGAGAGGAAACTAGTTCTTGTTGTAGACACACTGCTGCTTAGGGGTACTTAGGAGTTCCCAGAAATTTTATGATTTACAGTTTACAAAACATCTTCAGGAATTTCTGATCACTCTGGAAACAGGGAGGTAGGACAGGGAAACATTAACTAAGGGGTCTTATTTTATTCTCTAGCACGGAAGTCCTTTCAGGTCAGGGACTATACCTTTTCATTTTTTTTATACCTTCCTTGCCTGTAGCTAGAAAGTTCTTACTATATATATGGTTGTTGAATTATCTCCCACTTGAAGGCATGGTTGGAAAGGAATGAAGGCTGTGTCCATTCATGAGGACACCACTGTTAGTAATATATAATCTTCTCCTCTCCCTCTCTTCCAAAGAAAGATGACTGACAGGACAGAATAAAAGGAGGGGGGTCCCTGAGTCCTCTCACCACACCTGAGAGGCATGGGCACTTCCACCATTTATTTTAGAAAAGACCATTATTACTAAATTCTGGAGCTCTGAAGTATTCATTGTACCACTTTATCTTTTTTTTTTTTAAGGAAGTAATATTACAACATTCTTATTTATAATTTAGAAAGTCTGATGAACACAGCAGCATTGGCCTGACAAGACCCAGAGGATCCTCATGTGTGCCTTAGTCAGTGGAGCAACCACTCAGAATGGGCTGCAGACTGTGATTCCAGCTCTGACCTTCTGCCAAAGGCCATGCTATGGAGACAGTAGAGAGATCAGTGGTCTCAGAGGTGGGGGTCAAGGAAGGTTTTCAGGGCAGTGAACCTAAAACTGCTCTAAAAAATAACATCTTAATACAAATATGATGGTATTAATTCTTTTACAAACTACTTCCTGCCCCTTTACCCTTTTTATTTTGGTTCAAGTCTCTATTAAATAACTTAAAGTTTTCTGTGTAGATACAGCCTCCAGGTAGCACCTCTTACACAGACCTTGAGACTACCTTCCCTCTTTGGTCCCTGAGAGGACTGAGTCAAAAGTTCCTGATGATGGACTCTGCACTGTCAGTAAGGGGCAGGTCTAGGAATAGATGAGTACTTCTGACCACACTCACACAATTTTGTACCAATATGAATACTGGGACTTTTCAAAGCTTGTATGGACAATCTTCATTTTCTCTCTTCTAAATCCTCCTGAAACCTTATGTGTTCTTTGTAAATGGCTCTAGAACAATTTGCTGATAACAGGACACCTTTCTTTTAAATATTAGAGGGTTTATCTTTGCCAAGTTAGCTTTCCTTTTATAGAAAGCGTCTGCTTTAGAACACAGTACCTTTGTGACACTGTTACACCTATTCTTTGTTTATCCATCATTTATAGTGTATATTGTATGCATGAGTAAACAAAATCCCGAAGTTCTTAACTTCTGTGCCAACAGGACAGCTGAGAAGGTGGTTGAGTTTCTCTCAGTGCATTCTTAGATGCAACAGGAACATTGCCATTTACAAGTTCCTTACTTACCAACATACTGTGAAACAATCAGGCAAGTCAGACATTATTTTCTATGTCACAATGGAGCTGTCAGGTGAATGGGACATATTCATGGAGCTTCAACTCATGCTTAGGGATAGACATTTCAGTGAACAACAGACACAGATATATCCCTGTCTTCCATCCTCAACAAGAGTGTTAGATTAATCACAGCCACTGTGTTCTTAGCTCATAACCAAGGACATGTAATCCTTATTTTATTTAGACCAATTTTCTCAGTAGTCATTATAGTCTATAGTTTCATGATTCACAGTTATATTAGTAAGAGTCCTCAAGCCATAGATTGCCATGGATTCAAACACTGTTGTGCAAAAATGGTTGAAAAATATATTTTTGAGAGGAAAGAAAGAAACATGAAATGCAAAGACAACAAAGCCACAGTGTGTGTGTATAGGGAACCTATCCATGTGGAATGCTGAATGTAGCCCAGCTCTGTTCTGAAAACAGACAGGTGCATGTTCAGCACACAGGAAGCAAACCCATGCATGGGTTCTCCTGTGGGGAATCAGGCCTGCATTGTACCTAGGCTGCTTTGAGACTTGCTCTTGGTAAAAAACTCCCTCACCGGGGATCAAGGCAGCAGAGGTTTACTGTGATCTGCGCTAAACCTCCCAAATATGGGTGTAACCAGTTCAGCCACTTTTCTCCTTTACATTTGCAAATGTCCTTTCTCTTTAAAGTGATTAGCAACATTCTTTCCTTTGTTATCTATAAAAGGTAACCACCTAAAGTGAACCTGTGCATAGTAAATGAGGACCATCCTTGATGTAATGTACCTAGAATATCAATAAAAGTCTGTCCAGGTAGGGGTTGGGGCCAACACTCTCTTTCTCACTTAGAGAATGACTGCACCATCCTTTTTTCTCCACTGGATTTGTGTAGTCTGTGTGAATTTGTTCATTGTTTGTTGCAGCCATAGCATAAACATCCACAACACACGGATTCCATGGGCAGAGTCTGCATCATGTGTGTAGAGGGTCTTCAACCAGGGTGCGTGGATGACTTTGGTGGCCCTCCATTCCTGACATCATATGGAAAATTCTGTGTGTTTGTGTACCTGTGTGTATTTTACTAAAAGGATTCATTCTTCAAGTCTTCAAGAGTCTGAAAGCTTTTTTTCCCTCCCACTTTAAAGCTGAGGGTGATTCCTCCTTGAATTTTTTAGTGAGCAGTCTAAAACATTGTTGTGTATCCTGAAGACATTTTATGTATTATTTGTGTTTAAATTTGTATATCTTAGGCCATTTAAAAGCTTGACTGAAAACTAATTAGAATTTATTCAAATGACTTCTCTCAAAAACACTCATTCTGCCCTGTATTCATTAATTTTTTTCTATCTCAACTTATACAGATATTCTATATGTGATTGAGACTCTGCAGTCTCCACACTCCTAATATAGTATGCTGAAGTGATTTAGGAGCTGGGATTATGTTGTGATTATTTGTAGCTAACAGAGTTAGTTAGCATCTGGAAGCTTTTTCTGTCTGTTTCCATTGTTAATGGAAGGAGATGGTCCATCTCAGCCTGGACAGCTTGGCCTTAACTCTGGCTGTAACTGGTCAGAGCCATAAACAAATGACCTCAGGACCCTCAGCCCCACTTGAGAAGCCTGCAAAGTCACCTTCATGTTTTTTTCCACTTTGTCTCTGCGTTCTGCTACTCTTCCTGGCAGTCTTGACCCTTACTGCTTTCTTGCTTTTTCTAGAATAATCTGGAAGTTTTAAAGCACCTTTTTATGTTTTAAAATGAGCAAGTATAGGTGTTTTTAAGAATAAAAATACTATATATCATGTGACATGTTTGGTAAGGTTTTGAATATATTGTAGCTTAAAGACAATTTCCAGAGATGGGGAAATAGGGAGGTGTCAAAGGATAGAAAGTTTCAGTTTTACAAGATGAATAAGCCCTAGGGATCTATAGTACAGCATAAAGCCTAAAGTTTACATATCACCCCTCCGGCAAATAATAATAACGAAATGAGAGGAGATATTTGGAGATGAAAGGTTTAAAACCCATATTGTAGTAATGGTTTCTCATATACTTATCTCTAAATTCATCAAGTTGTATACATTCAATATGTACAGTTTTTGCATATCAATCATATCTCAATAAAGTGGTTTCAAAAAACGGATAATTTCTATTTACAAAGTGCTTCATAATTCTGACAACATTCTCCCATGTATAACCTCATTTACTTCTCCAAACAACTCGACAAAGCAGGTGTTACCATTACATGTTACAAATGAGAACTCTGAGATCAGGCTGGAGCCTCAGGTCACCTACCTGCACCTAGAAGTGGTCAAAGACCTTTGCATCAGGGCTGGCTTCACCATAGACCTTACTGTGGGTTTTTAAAGCTTCAGTTAAAGACAAGCATCAGGTAAACTCAAATAAGCTCATATGAATAGATACTGAGAAACTGGGGATAGAATGAAATTCTCTGGACCAAGATTCTCAGCATTTTTTGGGCCATAGATCCCTGGGCAATTTGGTAACATCTTTCTCCGAATAATATTTATAAATATGTAGAATGAAAATAGATAAGATTTCAAAGATTTAGCAGGGAGGCATAAGCAACTGAAATTTATTGCATTACAATTTTGAAGGCTAGATGCCCAAGTTTAAGGTGTTGGCAGGGTTGATTCCTTCTGAAAGCTATGGAGAATAATTGTCTTCATTTCTCTCCCATGTATCTTTTGGCATTCCTTGGTTTATACAATAGAACTGTCATCTGAATTTCTGCCTTCATTTTCACATGGCTATCTCCCCTTGTGTATGTCTGTATCCAAATTTCCCCTTTTTATTAGGATACCTTTTAAATCCTAATCCAGTATGGTCATGTCCTAACTCATTATATCTGCAGTGATACTATTTCCAAATAAGGTCATATTTTGAGGGATTGAGCATTAGACTTTCAACTATGAGTTTTGGGAAAACATACTTCAACCCACAGCACTACCCTTGGATTTCTTGTTACTTGGGGAAAAAAAGATGTTGTAGTCTTTTTGAGCCAGGAGTAGACTCTTTTCTCAATAAATATGGAACACTAACCTCAAGGGACATCCTGTGCAATGATAGACATCATGTGAGCTAACTAATCTTTGTGATGATTATAAAAATAAGCATGATGCAATGTGCTTAATTGGAAAATATTAGTGGAGTTTGTAACTAACTCAGATACTTAGGATGAGATAGCTAGAGTGGTGTTTGAAGAAGGTGACATTTTTTTCACATACCTATAATCCAGATTTATTAGATATTATATCTTGACATAGTTTCTGAGATTTCTCCAATTGCTGGCTATGTAAGGGGTGAGGAGGAGGCTGTTCACAGAGTCTGGAGAGATGGAGAAGGTTTGTAATCCTCTCTCCAAATCTCACAGAGACAGGATCAGGGGGTGAGCTGGGTAGAGCTTCCACTGTCCATTGCTCCCCTAGTTGTAAGTCTCAGGAGGCAGAGGAGAGGGAGAAATAGAGAATATCCCTGTATGGATCACCAAAATGTTAGCGTGGTCAGTGACATGGGCTGTGAAAGAATTCACAAAGAAGAAAATATAGAGAGTAAAGTTTTTATTTTACTTTCCCAAAAGAGGAAAAAGGACTAGGTATGGAGATATGTACCAACCAGTTACCAAGATATTTTAAAATGTATAATACTGTGTTCCTGTATTAAGGCATTAAATATCATGATTAAAGGATGAGAGCAGTCTTTTCCATAATTTTGATAGTGAAAACATAACTGATATTTCAAAACATCTACCAGAACTGTATAAGGATCTAAAAATATTGACTTTCTATTGATAAGATTTCACCTAGAGAACACTGAACACAGAGATGTAATTGTTTTTCTGATCCAAATTCATGGACCCCTGACTTCCTGGCCCTGGGATTAAGAACCTGCTCTGGGCTCTCAGGCCCTGGGAATAGCCTCTCCCTGAAGTCCCTGAGGGCCAGAGGCATTATTTCCTGCCTAACCTGTGAGATTAGCTTACCCTCCAGGGTCTCACACTGGACCAGGTTGATGTAGTCCTGCTGGGTCAGGAGGCCAGCCTTGTACCCTTGCACCAGGCCCTCCAGGTAGCCGTGGTCCACACTGAAGCATAGCTCAGCGATTTCCAGCATGGGGCCAGGTCAGACAGGTCAGGGTGGGACAGCAGTGTCCTGGGAGCCCCAAAGAACTGCACTGGTATGGAGAGTGCTGGCTGGCACAGGAGTTATCAGGAAGCCGTCTAGCAGCTAATAGTCAGGCTTTTGGTGACTAGTTTCCTCCAGTTACAGTGGCTTTGAACACAGAATGCTCAGCCGTGTTTACAGCAACAGTGAATAAGCTCGATGATCCATCAACCAAGGAAGCCACCAATACAAGGAGGAGGAGGGAGAGGGACAGGGTCAGGGCTGGTTCTGTCTCACCCAGAGACACAGGATCCTTCCCAGCTTTGCTATTGGAAGGGGAAAAACATCTGAATGTTTTGTAAATATCCCCTTCTCCCCAGTTGAGCTTTCAAATGTAAATTACATTTGTCCTCATTTTCTTCAAAAATATTAATGTAAAGAAAGAGAAGATCCTTTTTGAAAAAATTATGTTATACAAATACATCAGTTCTGGGCAGGCAGATTGGAGAATCCTGAGAAACTAATCCAGCAATTTTGTTTGTTTTTGTTTTGAAATTTAAAACTTTATGTTATGAGACATTTCAAACATACACACACACACAAAATACCATAATTAGGAGCGGAAGATGGCGGCATGATAGGTGGGAGCGGAATCCACTTCTCCCTGCACACGGGTGAGATACCTAGCTGATTTTCTGAGGAACAGAGGAAACAGCCTACGGTATCCAGCATATAAGAAGATTGGAGACCAGGATTTGGAAAGAACACTGAAGAAAAAACACGGTAGGGAGCGTGCTTCAGGACAATAAGGTCCCTGGGCCCAGCACGGGACCAAGGGGGCTGTAGCCCCAGACCCGGCAGGCGCCAGGTCGGCAGAAGAATTCTAGGGAGAGTGCCGGGTCAGGGGCTCCCTCCCTCTGCCGAACAAGGTGTAAGCAGCACCGGGAAAGACCTGGGTGCTTGAAGTCACAGGGGGCGAATAAGGACCAACTGGTGAAAACCCAGGGAAGGTGCGCACCCACTGAGACTGTGAGGCTGGCTGGGGAGAGTGGGGCGTGAGCGGCCCAACTGGGTCAGTCCCTGTCCAGTTGCAGAGCCGGTCTGTGTGGGAGGCCAGGTGCTTGTATGGAGTGGCAGGCTTGAGCAAAAAGGAGTTTTTTGGAAAAAAGAAGAGAACCAGGAGGCACTCATTGGCTGCTTGGGGAACTCTTCTGCAGCAGCGCCAGGGCCTATTGCGCTCTTACCCGCACCGCCGGGTGGCTCCTCGCCCCTCCCATCCCAGTGACAGAGGTGCCCACAGCCGTGGCACACCAAACCTGGGATATTGGAGGTTGCCCGATCGTCGGAAGCCAGGCTCGGGCTTGATCCTGCCGCCCAGAAGCATCTCATACGCAAGCCTTGTACTTCCCGGGAAGCATCAGAGGAGGTGCCCTTCCAGGGAAGCATCAGAGGAGGTGTGTGCTCAGATCCGTTGCACCAGAGACAGTAGAACTGGCTTGGCTGGTTTGAAGCCAGCAGGAGGCCTCCTTTTTTTTTGCTTGTTTTTTATTTTTTTGTCTTTTTTATTTTCTCTTTTCTTTTTTAAAACAAGTACTCCTTCTTTCTTCACGTCTGTCTTTCATTACTCTTTCTTCCTTTCTTTCCTCTTTTATTTCATCTACCTTCCTTCCATTTTTTTTTAATATATCCTCATAAGTGAGACAATAAAACCTGGACTTGTGAAGGGACCAGAACTGGACCCAAAGTGGAGGCACAACATCTGAGACAGTGAGACCAATTTCAATTAGCTACTTCAGAGAACTGGCAAGTTATTGTATATTTGTATTATTATTATTTTTTCATTATTCTTACATTTATTTTTTTTGTTAGTATTTTTGTATTTCTCTTCTTTCTGTTTAGCCTTCTTTGCTTTACTTGTTAAACTGCATTGTAAGACTGGTTTCCCTT
>VMDR010022294.1:0-16286 GCA_007922815.1 Macrotus californicus
GGACTGGAGGAGGGGAAATGCAGATAACTGTAAATGAACAACAATAAAGTAATAAAAAAATAAAATAATGAGGATAGTTTAAAGGTCCTCTGGGACAACGTCAAGCATAAAAACATCAGCATCATAGGGGTACCAGAAGGAGAAAAGAGAAAGGAAAGGACTGAGAACTGATTTGAAGAAATAATGACTGAAAACTTTCCTAACTTGGTAAAGGAAGAAGACACACAAGTCCAAGAAGAAGAGAATCCTAAACAAGATGAACACACCAAGACACACCATAATTAAAATGCCAAAGGTTTAAGACAAAGAGAATCTTAAAAGCAGCAAGAGGAAGACAATTACCTACAAAGGAGTTCCCATATGGCTGTCAGCTGACTTCTCAACAGACACTTCACAGGTAATAGGGATTGGCATGAATTCAAAATGATGCAAAGCAAGGACCTGCAACCAAGACTACTCTACACAATCATTTAAAATTGAAGGAGAAATAGAGCTTCCCAGACAAGAAAAAGCTAAAAGAATCCATTATCACCAAACTAGTATTACAAGAAATGTAAAAGGGACCCCTTTAAGAAAAGAAAAAAAAGAAACATAATTGTAAAGAATAAAATTGCAATAAATACAAATCTGTCAATAATCACTTTTGTGGGGGAGCTTTGTCCAGCAGAGCTTTCCCAACCACCTCAGATGAGAATAAATCTACCAAGACATGATCTGCTTGGGAAGGAAAGGTGGTCAGTCTCTCAGAGGAGAAGGGCCTGGAGCCAATGAGCTTTAACATCTTTGCTGATTCCCCAGTGAGGGGAGTGGTGTGTAGAGCACCTGAGTATCTACAGATATATGTAAATATCTGAATCTTCTGAAAGGGGGACAGTGAGTAACATCTGTTTCCCAAATTATTTGAGGTTGCAACCCTTTGGGGTTAAGCAGAGAGCAGGGTGATTTGCACTCCCCACTAAGTGAAGAGGTCCCTGCCCCAGATGTTAAGCAGGGTGGGAAAGACATAAGGCTGAATTTGCCCAACTTGCCCATCTGGATCAAACCATTTACAAGACCACACACTTTTTCAGGGTTGAGAAATACCCCCTTTTTTGTTTATTTAATAACATCTTGGAGGTTTGGTACCTGGATCTGAACTATTTGAGGCCTAACTCTACAATGAAATATAACATATCCTAAATACTGCCAAGGTTGACAATACTGTACCTTTTCTGGGGGAGAGAGATATGGAAAAATAGTAGGATTGTAGAAACCCCTTTTTGAAGACTAAGCACGCTGGCAGCCTCCCAAAGCGCGGGTGCTGCTATCCCTTACCTTAGGGATGACCCGGCTGGAGCTCTCCTTCATCACGTGGGGTCTGTGCCAGTTCTAAGTCGGCTGCTAGGCAATGGCCGAGGCAAGGCAGTGCATGGAACCGTGGCCCTGGGGGCGGACTGGGCGGGTTGGGGCCTGCGCCATGCACCGGCATGTGGGAAGGTTGCTCTGGTGTGCACGGGGAAGAGGGGAGGCAAGAGGGACCAAACCCCGCCACAGCTGCCTTTTCCTGGCAGAGAGACCTGGCCCTGCTGTGCTGCGAGCGTGTGCACGGTGGCAACCTAGCTGGTCTGACTGGCATGGCTAGGACGCCCGCCGCAGCTGGGGCAACCCACAGGAAGGGCCTGGCTGGTGTTCATAGTCACCTACGCCAACCCATAGGTCCCTTCTTTTTCTTTTTCTAAGCTTTCGTAATTATGAGGGCTTCTCTGCCCAACTTTTTCCCAGAATTTCTTCTGCCACAAGCGCTGCGATTAAGAATCTAGTTTCACTTTTGCTCAGTCTGCACCCTCAGACCCTGCTTCTTGCTAATGAGGAGAGTGTAGTGGGTCAAAATATGCTGCTTGTGAGGAGGGCTCCCAGGGCTGTCACCTCTTGGTCATCCCTGCCTCTCCTACGTGCCTTGATTTCTCCCCTGTCTAAAACAGCCAGGGGGCTTGGAGTGCTGGATGGCCAATCCTTATTTGCACTTTCCCAGATGAGCCGAAAATTAAATTACTCTGATTAGCATTCCCTATGAGACCCCTTCATGTCTTTAAGGAATGACCTTAGACACCTCCACCAGCTCCTTACTCAAGTAGGGACGCCTGAATCTTGAGCCAGAGGGAGGGAGTGCCTCTTTTCTTCCTGGCTCAGTGGGAAGCTGAGATGCTCATAAATACCTCACTACAAAAGCTGATAAAAAGCAAAAGTGCTTTCTCCTCCCCAAACCTAAACCTAGGTGGAGATTGTGCCACAGAGGATGGGACTGTGAGTGTTTTTACAATGCACCTCTCGTTGCACGGACTTTTGCTTGCAGCTGGTGGGAAACCTAGTGTTCCCTCCCGGTCCACATTCCAGCTTATCCTTTCACGGGTGTCTTCTAGCAGCGAGCACCCTAGTGGGTTTTAAATGCTTGACCCGTGCCTTCGAGGTGCAGCAAATGTTTGGGAAACAGAAAGGAAGACTCCTATTCACAGAAGAGGGTGGAGGGGAGTGAAATGCAAAGAAAGCTGCTCAAGGGGTGGTGAGAGATAAACCTTTCCTCTTATCTGTAACACACCTGGCGGCCTTACCAAAAGATGCGGTGCCACTGTCCTTGGGGGGGGATGATAGCCCTGAGTTCCATCCTTGTAGGTGTGCTGTCTATGATGATGGCTCATAGCCTCTGGCCGATGCAGGTCCTGAATCATCAGGTCCCTGTTATGGGCTCCAGATGTCGGGGAGCTTTGTCCAGCAGACACAAAGGGGGAGCTGTGTCTCCCCGCCGCCACGGATGAGAATAAGTCCACCAAGACATGATCTGCTTGGGGAGAAAAGGCTGACCAATCTCTCTGAGGAAAAAGGTCTCGAGCTTCTCTCTCAATGGCCTTTTATTGAGTGTAGCTTGCATGGGGGTACACATCAAAGAAAGGAGGTATGGTTTAAAGATAACATTTCTGGGACCACGGGGGTCCTTTTGAGTCAGAGTCTGGTAGACAGTGTGACACCAATCGGCCATAAAACCTTGGGAAACAAACTTATTTTGTGCTTGGACCCTTAACATTTAAATTGACAGCATTCTTAGCAAAGCAGTTTTCCCAGGACTTTACACATTCTTTCTTAGGCCTGATCGTCCCCCTCCCCGCCCCCCTGCCACCGGAAACCACTGGTTCCGGCACAGGGCTGCACCCCCTTTGGCATTGTTTCAGGACTGAATCAGGTGGGGGAAGCAAGGCAGCCAAGAGATTAGGAGACTTTTTACAGATAGAATGAGGACTCAGGATATGATAAAGCCCAGAGGTGAGGGTTTTTTGTCCCTTCTCCACAATCCCCTAAGTCCTTCCCTGATGGCCCCTTTGCAATTGGGGGCCAGGTTGTCCCTTCCTTGAGGGATCTTACCCATCATTGACTATCCAGCCACTTTCCAGGGGCCAAGCAGGGTGAAGTAAACAGGGCAGAGGCTGTGCCCCTGCTGGGAGGATAAGTTTTGACTCCTTAGTGGCTTATGGTCCCAAGGTCCCCTAGCTGTGGGGCTGTTTCGCCTGTTGGAGAGGTTATAGCTCCTGAAACCAGGCAGGATGGTTCCCAACACACTTTAAATGTAAATGGCTTAAATGCTCTGATCAAAAGACATAGAGTAGCTGAATGAATAAGAAAACAAGATCCATATATATACTGCTTATAAGAGACCCACCTGAGAACAATACATACACAGACTAAAGGTAAAGGGTTAGAAAAAGATATTTTATGCAAATGGAAATGAAAAAAAGCTGGGATAGCAGTATTTATATCAGACACAGTAGACTTTAAAACAAAGGGTATAATAAGAGACAAAGAAGAATATAACATGTTGATAAAATGATTGATCTAATAAGAGTATAAAAGCCTTGTAAACAATTATGAACCTAATACAGGAACACCTAAATATATGGAGAAAATCTTGATGGATATAAAGGGAGAGGGTCACAGTTATACAATCATGGGGGTGCTTTTAACACCCCGTTGACATCAATAGATAATATTCCAGTCAGAAAATCCACAAGGAAACAGTGGCCTTAAATGACACACTAGACCAGATAGATTTAATAGCTATTTTCAGAGAACTTCACCCAAAAGCAGCAGAATATACATTCTTTTCAAGTCCACATGGAACATTTTTCAGGAGAGACCATATGTTAGGACACAAAACAAGTCCCAAAAAATTTAAGAAAATTAAAATCATATCAAGCATCTTCTCTGACCATAATGGTAATGAAACTAGAAATTAACTATAAGAAACTGAAAAACAACAAAACACATGGAGGCTAAATAACATGTTACTAAATAATAAATGGGTTAACCATCAGATCAAGGAAGAAGTCAAAAGATACTTTGAAACAAATAAAAATGAAAACACAACAACACAAAAATCTTTGGGACACAGCCAGAGCAGTCCTAAGAGGGAAATTCATAGCTCTACAGGCCTGTCCAAGAAAAAGAAAAATCTCAAATAAACTACCTAACCATACGCCTAAAGGAACTAGAAAAATAATGAAAAATAAAGCCCAAAGTGAGTTGAAGGAGGGAACTAATAAAGATCAGAGCAGAATGAACAAAATAGAACCTAAAAAGATACAAAAAAATCAATGAAACCAAGAGCTGGTTTTTTGAAAAGCTGCCTTTTACCAGACTCATCAAGGATTAAAAAAAAAGAGGACCAAAGTAAATAAAATCAGAAGTAAAAGAGACATTAACAACTGAGAGTTGGCTCCTCAATTCTTACGAAGGATTATAAGAAACTATTAAGAACAACTATATGCCAACACATTGGACAGTGTGGAAGAAGTGGATAAAATCCTAGAAACGTACAATATTCCAAAACTGAATCAAGAAGAAACACAAAATATGAGCAGACCAATTACAACTAATGAAATTGAAGAAGTAATTTAAAAAATCCCAACAAACAAAAGCCCTAGACTGAATGGCTTCACAGGTGAATGTTACTAAACATTCAGAGAAGAACTAACACTGCTCCTTCTCAAACTATCAGGAAAAATTCAAGAGGAGTGAAGACTCCCAAGCTCATTGTATAAGGCCAGCATTTTCCTAAATCCAAAACCAGTTAAAGACACAACAAAAAAAAGAAATTACAGGCCAATATCCCTGATGAACATAGATGTAAAAATCTTCAACAAAATATTAGCAATCCAAATTCAGCAATAATTAAAAAGATTATACACTATGATCAAATTGAATTCATTGCTGAGATTAAAGCTTGGCACAGTATCTGCAAGTTAATTAACATGATACACCACATAAACAAAATAAAGGATAAAAGTCCTATAATCATATCGATAGATGCAGAAAAAGCATTTGACAAAATCCAGCATCTATTTATGATTAAAAAAAACTCCCAGTAAAGTGGGAATAGAGGGAACATATATTAACATAATAAAGGCTATACATGACCAACTCACAGTTAACATTATACTGCATGGGGTAAATCTAAAAGCATTTAGGGAACAAGACAGGTATGTCCACTTTTACCACTCTTATTCAACATGGTTCTGGAAATCCTGGCCATAGCAATCTTACAAGAAGGGGATATGAAAGGAATTTAAATTGAAAAGAAAGTAGTGAAACTGTCTTTATTTGCAGGTAACATTATACTATATATAAAGAACCCTATCTATATAGAGAGAGCCCTATATATACTATATATAAAGATTGCAACAAAAAAACTACTAAACCTTATAAATGAATTCAATAAAGTAGTAGAACACAAAATAAATATCCAGAAAATTTTTACATTTTTATACACCTATAATGAACTATCAGAAAGGGAAACGAAGAAAAAATCCCATTCATAATTGCATCAAAAAGAGACATAAGGACAAAATTTAACCAAGGATGTAAAAAACCTGTTCTTGGAAAATTATAATACACTGAGGAAAGAAACTGAAGAAGATAGAAATAAATGGAAGCATACACTGTGCTCATGGATGGGAAGAATTAACATCATTAAAGTGTCCATCTTACTCAAAGCAATCTAGAGATTCAGCACAATTTCTATCAAAACACCAATGGTACATTTCACAGAACTAGAACAAATAATCCAAAAATGTATATGGAATCACAAAAGATTCCCCAAGAGCCACAACAATCTGCAGAAATAAGAACAAAGTTGGAGGTGTCACGCTACCTGATTTCAACCCGTACTACAATGCTGTAGTAATCATGACAGCATTAGAAGCATAAAAGCAGGAATGGATAAATGCAACAGAATAGAGAGCCCAGAAAAAACTCACACCATTGTGGCCAATTAATATTTGACAAAGGAGGCAAGAACATTCAGTGGGGTAAAGATAGTCTATTCCACAAGTAGTGTTAGGAAAATTGGTCAGATACAGGCAAAAAAAATGAAACTAGACAACTTTCTTAAACCACATAAAATAATAAACTCAAAATGGATTAAAGACTTAAATGCAAGACTTGAAATTATAAAACTCCTAGAAGAAAATATAGCTAGTAAAATCTCTGACATTTCTTTTAGCACTATTTTTTTTTCTGGTATATCTCCTTGGGCAAGGGGGAAAAAGAAAAACTAAAAAGTTTTTGCACAGCAAAGAAACCATCAACAAAATGCAAAGACAACCTACTGAATGGGAAAAGATATTTGCCAGTGATACATCTGATAAGGGGTTAATATCCAAAATTTCTGAAGAGCTCATACAACTCAACACCAACCCCCCTGCAAACAATCCAATTAAAGGATGGAGACACTTCCCCAAAGAGGACATACAGATGGCCAACAGACATATGAAAAGATGTTCGATGTCACTAATCATCAGAGAAATGCAAATTAAAACCACAATGAAGATATCACCTCAGGCCCGTCAGAATGACTATCACTGATAAATCGACAAGTAACAGGTGTTAGAGGATATAGAGTAAAGGGAACCCTTGTGCACTCTTGGTGGGAATGCAGACTGGTGCAGCCAGTGTGGAAAACAGGATGGAATTTCCTCAGAAAACTAAAAATGAAATTGCCCTATGACACAGTGATTCTACTTCTGGGCATATATCCTAAGAAACCCCAAAAACTAATTCAAAAGAATACAGGGTGGGGCAAAAGTAGGCTTGTAAGTATTTATATGGAAAATAACACTATAATAAATAAGAATATAAGAATAAACTGTTTTGCATACCCATGACTGTAAACCTACTTTTGCCCAACCCTATGTATTCATCTCTATGTTCATTACTGTGTTATTTACAACAGCCAAGATATGGAAGCAGCCCAAGTGCCCATCAACAAACGAGTGGATAAAAAAGTTGTGGTACATATATACAATGGAACATTACTAGGCCATAAAAATGAATGAAATCTTAACATTTGCAACTGCATTGATGGAGTTGGATGGTATTATACTAAGTGAAATAAATCAGAGAAAGACAAATATTATATGCTTTCACTTATATGAGGAATCTAAAGAATGAAATAAATGAACAAACAAAATTGAAACAGACTCATATATAATAGGTACAGAGAACAGACTGATGTTAGCCAGAGGGAAGGGTGGTAAAAAAGTTGAAGGGATTAAGTACAAATTAGTAGTTACAAAATAGTCACGGTGATGTAAAGTTCAGGGTAGGGAATATAGTCAATGATAGGTGAATACTAGAAATATCAGGGGAGTACTTTGTGAAGTATATGATTGTCTGACTACTGTCCTCGATATCCGAAACTATCAATGGTACAAAATAATGTCAAATGTAAACTGTAATTAAAAAAAAAAAGAATCTCAACATGGCAAAACAATGTTGGGCACATTGGAGAAGCAGTTAGGTAGGTGGTGGTCCATGAATACTTTGCCCACCCTCCATCCAGGCCTGCTTGTTTTGATTTTGTTCGGGGGAACCATTTCCCCATGCCACCCTCTGGCTCTGGAGAGCTTCCTGACCCCTGACCACCAAGTGTCAGGTTGTAACCCCTGGCCACCATGACTGGTTTGAGGCAGCCACCTGATCCTGTCCACTTCATGAGGATCCATTCTGGGAATTTCCCTGGACCTGGTGGCAAAGAAGCACCTGTAGCTGCCAAAGCCACCATATGCAGAGACCTGCATGGGTGAACCAAGGTAGTGACCAGCAGAGCCCATGATGACCATGCAGCCATGCCCAACTGCTGCTCACCTGAGCCATTGTAGACTCCATTGGAGCATAAGCTCAGTTGAGTTTCTGTCTCCTGCAACCAACAGCACCTGACTGGTGAGGGCAGGGGTGGCTGGAGAATGGGCTGGGCTGGCAGAGAAGGCCATGGTGGGCCCAGCAACCTTCTCTTCAGAGTGCTGGCACCTGGGCTGAACCCTTCTCCTCCTGTTTTAGAGCAACGTGCCAAAGGCTTGGATTGTGGAGATGGCTCTGTGCCCTGGACAGGCCCCTCAATCCTCTCTGTACCTAGCAGCCAGAGTGGGCTTCTAAAATGCAGCAATGTCTGTGGCTTGCTGCTGTGTCCACAGCAGCTGCATGTGGGCTGAGGCTAATAGCACTAGCCTAGAGGTGCACGTGTGAGGAGAAGCCAGGATGACCCATAGCACTTCATACTCATAGCCAGATGGCCCAGGGCAAGTCCCCACCAAATATCAAAGAACCCCTAGGGAATGTCTGCTCCATGCCTGCCCCCAGTGTATATGCATGTATGTGCACATAACATGAGGTTAGGGGTGGAGGTGTTCTGTGTGTTGAAGGAATCCTTGTAGGGTCTGTGAAGGGAGGGCCTCTACCTTCTCTCCTCTCTCAGATCTTTTCAGCCACACAGAGCAGGGGAGGGAGGGGCAGGTGAAAGCTAGTGAGTAAGAAAACCTCCACATCCTTAGGGCAGGAGGTGATAGGAGTGGAGAAGGTGAAACATGATTCTGACATGGTGGCAAAGCACAGGCAGGAGTCAGGGTGGTCCTAGCTTTGAGTCTGTAGCTGGGGATCAGTGGGCATGCCCCAAGGGTTTTGGGTACCCAGTACACCCTCTGCTCCCTCCTCTGGCCTCCTGCTTACCCATCAGTGCTGGGGGCCCACTGTGGGAGGAAAGAAGGCACGCTTGAATCTACTTTTGTTCAAAGCTCTGAGTCAACAGCATGCAGAAGTGGCCCTGGGAGCTGCTCCTGCGGTGAGAACCTCCTCTCAGACACCAGTCAGAGTCATTCCTAGAAATTGTTCCATGCCATCCAATGATCCCCATGCCCTCCTGAACTGCTTGGCCATCAGGGAAAAAAGCACAGAGAAAACCCAGAGAGGAGGGGCTCAAGCTGTCCCACTAACTCTTTTAGCCCCATGATGCCTGGTACAAATCCAGCTGAGCCTTCCACCTCTCCAACTGCACGGGGGTGACCTCCTTGGATAGCAGTGCCAGGGCACACACACACACACACACACACACACACACACACACACACCCCTGGGCACTCAGACTCATGCAGTCGAAGAGCTTCCAGCTAAATTGAGGTCAGGTGCCCCTGGGTTCAATGGAGCTCCAGAGAGCGGGTACTGCTGCCCTGGGCTCATTGGAGCAAGTTATTAACCATTTTCTCTTCAACAAACTGTCTGTTGGGGTCTTCTCTCCATGTTCCTATTGGCTTGTTGTCTTTTACTTATTGATTCTTGGGAATTTCTTCTATATCATGAATATGCATATTTGGAAAAAATACATGTGCTGCAAATATCTTTTCCTAAATCCTGGCTTGTCTGGCCATTTCCTTTTTATAACTCTCAATGAACTCTAATTTTTAATGAACAAAAAATAACCAATTGTAGTCAAATTGATTCATGTTTTCCTTTATTTATTTATTTTTGATGTTTTGTTGAAGAAATTGTCTCTAGCCCAGTCATAAGGATAATCTGCTCTATTGTCTTCTAAAAGTCTTGTGGTTTTCTTAATGGTGCTTGGGCCTATGGCTCTCCTGGAATTGATGGTGTGTGTGACATTTGAGTGTTACATAATCAAATTTTCATCTTGGAAAGACTTGCCTTTGCTGTGTGGGAGTGGACAGAGTGGTGATAGGAGCAGGGGCAGGGGATGGAGTGGGGATGGAGGGAAGCGGCGTAATCTGGTGTAATGTTTACAAAGAGAATCCACAGGGCTCAGGGATGCAGGGGCCCTGTGGGAGGGAAAGGTGTTCAGGAGGACACTGGGGTTCCTGGTTGGGCAACTGTAGGACAAGATGGCACCATGTTATCTATGAGCTGGCTGCCACCTAGAGCCTAGCAGCCCTCCTAAGCCATTCCAAGAGAGAGTGAAGACAGAGGGCTGGATCCCAGTGGAGTGGCCCTGGCTCTTGGGGACTGTTGAGCCAGAGTGAGAAGGGCCTTGAGCAGTGCCTGCCTTAGTGGCTCCACAGAGGATAGGTTAGCAAGGAGCAGACAGAGTGGTGGGAACAGTCCTGGTGCCAACACAGGGAACAGGGATAGACATTTTCTCAGGCCCATTGTGGTGCTCACACTCATACCTCCTCACTACATCTCTCAGACTGGTCTCCAACTCCTCCTCAGAGATGAGGAAAGCTGTGCTTGGAAACAGACAGGATTTGTTGCCTGTTAACTAACCACCCCAGAATCCACACCCAGGTGTATGGCTCAGAAGTCCACGAGGAAGGAAGGTGCTTGTGTCTGGTTTGCTGGTTCATGAGTGTGCCGTGTAGCAGAGAGGCTGAGTTGAGACCATGGATTATGGAGCTAGACTGCCAGGGGTAGCCTCCCAGCTCTGCCACCCTCCAGCCAGGGAACTTGGGCAAATCACTTCTCTCCGGTCTCAGTTTACTCATCTGTAAAAGTAGCAGAGTCCTGTGTAGATTCAGTGCTAGATTAGTGCTTGTTTAATAAAATACTACATAGAACTTTTGAAAAAGATGCTCACCCTCACTCAGGGATATGCAAATTAAAGTCACAATAAAAAATCAGTGCATATCACCAGATAGGCAACAACTACAGAGCAACAGTACCAAGTGTGGGTAAAGATGGGGAATGCTGGTATTGCCAGTGGAAATGGGGTCCTTGCAGTATTGTGAGAAAAACATTTTTGGGCACCCTAATGGGAAGATGCGGTCTGCTGGGAAAATTTATTTGGGGGGAAATAGAAGATTACCCCCAGGTTCCCAGTATCTCATCTCCATCCATTACACTGTGAAAAAAATCCAATCTAGTATTCATCCAGCCCAGTACAAAAGTCAAGGTCCAAAAGTTCTGTGCCATGCCTAAGCTTGGTCCAGTTTAGTCCATGTTTGTCCCCATTCAGGTAGCATAGTCTGTTCCTGGCTACACTCTGTCTGGCACTGTGCCCAGGCTTGTGTTGTCTGCTGTGGGTCCCAGGCAGCTTTAGGGCCACATAGCTGCTATGGAGAGAGAACACCTGAACAAACGAATGAACAGGGCTCGAGTTACTGAGAGAGCAAATGTGTGGTGAGGGAGGCAGGGGCGGGGACTGATTCTTTGTTAAACTGGGATTATATCACATTATATCATCTCGGCCTTGGGAGGGACCAGGACCTTCTTCAAACTAACCAATAAACTTCTCAATCTTTCGTGGGCTGGCACTGGATCCTCCCTCTAACCAATTCATTTTCTACATCTTCTGTTTCTTTTCTCAGACTAGACAGACAGGACTTTATGGCCACCATCTCAGCTTCTATTGTGCATGCCTCAAAGTGGAAGTACCTCCCCCTTGTCATCTTGGCTTCTACTGGGCATATGCCAAACAGAGGAATTTCCTTTTTATTGTTTATTTCTTCCCCATGTAGTCTGGGGGAGGGGAGAGGGACGGTTGTATCCTGGGAAGATTGAAAAATTGGTCCTTCCTACCTACCCAGGGGAGGGAGAGGCACTAATCCCCTTGGGGGAACAATGCTGCAATCCCCTGGGGAGCCCATGAATGCTGCAACTTCCCAGTTAAGCAGGCCCAGTGTCCAATTCAACTCCCCAGCCCAGGAGGCTTAACAGTGTCAGATTCCCTTTGCTTCCTTCCTTTACTAATACCCAGCTACCTACGCTAACATTGGGACCTTCCCAGACTGCTGCAGGCCTGCAAACCCAGCTATCACTTGGGCAAATTGTTTTGGGTTATCCACTGAAGCTAAACACAACAGTCCACCCAGGGTCTAACTGCTGCCAAGAGCCTACAAGGATATGTCCAAAACAGCTCACTGCACAGTGGCCCTAAACCAGGGCACTGGCCCATCAACAGAAGGGATGACTGGTACCACACGCAAGAACACTACAAAGCAGAGTGAAGAAACTGCCCATCAGCAACCCTGCCAGTATGGGTCTTTGCATCCAGCAGATCAGATTTCTGTGATGTTCCACAACACAGCAAAGCAGCAGGCCACACTGAAAATACACAAAGAAAACTAAGGGAAAGATTAACCCTGAAATAGGATAGGGGCTGCTCCAGGGGAGCAAGAGGAATGAGGTGGTAGAGAACCGTTGGCCAATTTAAGTTCCTTATCCGAGACTATAGCTATTTTCTCCTCTGTGGGGATGACAGTCAGGTTCTTACACAGCATGAACATGGAGGCACTCTGCTGCTCTCACCTGCCCAGCTCTCCTGCCCACCAGGAGGTTTGCTGGTCCTTTCGGTTTGAGGCGCTCCTGCACCTAGCCTCACTTTGCCTGGGGCGTTCTGCTAGGAGGCCTCCCCGCGCCCACATCTTTGGGCGGCTCTCGGAACGTGCAGGCCACAGGGAAAGCACCGTCAAGGGTGACTGCTGTCTGTCCTCCTGCTGGTCAGCCCCAGCCCCTGCGCCACGCACGCCCACCATCCACCCGGCCACGGTCCAGGGCGGTACGGGTTTCCGTACTGCCACGCCCCCACCTCAAGACCCTGGGACTGAACTTTCCTCCAGGGTAGCGTCCGCATCAATGAATATGCAGCAGGGAGAAGAGTAGTGTGGGTCTTGCTGCTTGGCCAACAGAAGGCGCCGTTTTGCTCACTAGAGAGGGTACTCATCACACCCAGCAGTTGCGGTACCGAGTCCAAGAGCTGAGGACCTACAGAGCCACATGACCCTGGATAGGGCGCTTTCCCTCTTCGAGCCTCGGTTTACCCTTACATGAACGGAGTTTGTGCTCCTAGCCCCTGGAGAGGCTTGGGACAGCCCGGACGCCGGGGGCACCTGTGGACGTCCCGCTGCGGCCCCCGAGCGGAGCTTTTTAAGCCCGGCAGCTGAATCGCCCTTTGAAAGCGCGTGGTGGGACAAGAAGGGCGCGCTGCGTGGGTCAGGGCGCCCTCTGGAGGTTGCTGCCTGCTCCGCCCCGGTCGGCCCCGCCCCTCCAGCCCCGCCAGCCCCGCCCCCGGCCTCGGGCCGCGCAGGCGCGCCCACGGCGCTCCGCGGGCAGCGAGATCGAGGCTGGTCCGCAGCCGCGCGGGGCTGAGTGCCCCATTCATGCTGGGCAGCGGCGACGCGACCACGCAACGGAGCCGGGGTACGGCGGTAGCCTCGGCCTGCGCGGTTTGGGCGGCCCCGCGGCTGAGCAGGCGGCGGCGGCGGTGGGGCGCGGCGATGGCCAGCGGCGGGGCATGCCCCGGGGCAGCTGGTGAGTAGGGGCGCAACTTTACCCTTGGCGCAGAGAGGGGCTGGCGGGGGTCCCAGGCGAGGGTGCGCCGGGTGGGAGACGCCCTCCGGCCCGCGGCGGCGGCCTCCGGAGCACGCGGACGTGCGACCGGGCGGGCAGGGAGTGTGCGTGGGGTACTGCGGCGCGCGTGTCCGCGTGCCCCTGCGGCTGCGGCCCGACTCCCTAGTGTGTCCGGGCGCGGCTGCGGTGCTGGCGCTGAACTAGTCGGGTCCCCGCTCGGCCAGGGTCGGACCCGGCCCAAGGCCCAGCGCCATTGGCCTCCCCGCCTGCTGGGCTCGGCCCGCGGAGCACCGCGGGGCAGCGCTCGGTGCGGTGCGGTGCGGTGCGGCGAGGCTGGGCCGGCGCTGCCCTTTCCTCAAAGGCAGAAAAGAAAGTTTGCCGCTGCCCCGCGGGGAGGGCCCTGCGGGTGCCCAGGCCGCGCCCGTGGACTGGACCACGGGTTGGGCATCTGCTCCCCGGCAGGGCCGGGCGCGGCCCGGCTGGGCCGGGCCGGGCTATGCAGGCCCGGGCAGGGCCGCGGGAGCCGGAGAAGGGAGTGAGGGGCTGCGCCCACAGTCGCCCCTCAGGGCCCTAGGGTGGAAGCTGGAGCGGCTTCATCCAGCCCCGCCCCGCCCCCGTCCCCACCCCTCCTGGCGTGGGGTGCTGGGAGATGGGCGCTGTGTCCGTCTGCCCGCCCGCCCACAGGGCCGCGCACCCGGGCTAGGAGGGGGCGGTGCGGGTGCCTCCTGGGCGGTCGCCCCGCTCGCTTGGGCCTCCTCGGACTCCCCTTCGTAGGGCCTCTGCAGGGTCAGTCTGCTTTCCTCGGAGGCTTCCGATTGCTTCCTGGAGAGTCCGGGGCCTGGTGTGCACCGTAGCTGGAGGTGGCATGGCTGATTTCGGGCTGCCTCCGGAAAGGGGGAGCGGGGCTTCCAGGGAGTCTCCTGCCTGCTGTGAAATCGAAAGTGGAGCTCGGGAAAGGGGTAGGGGGGAGGTGAGAGAGACCCAGTGACTGCTTAGAGCCTGGAGCTGCCGTTTCTGTTCTGCGGGGTGCGGGGGCCACGCCCCTTGAAAGAAAGGGGTGTGTGTGTTGGGGGTGATGTGGCCGGTGCCTCTGGCCCCTGAGCCTAGGCTTCCGTACCTTCTGCCCTGCTGAGGCCACTTCTCTGGGTTTGGGCAGGTACTAGGCGGGTGGGTTGGGGTGGCATTCAGCCTTTGCTCTTCTGGCCCCTGTGGAGCACTCTCCAGGTACCCTCCCTTCCCTGATGGTTTTGGGGTATGCAGGAGAGATCAGGTTTTGTACCAGGCAGCCAAGACTCTGCCCAGCATCGAGGAGCACTCAGTTGCAATGCCAGAGGCAGACCATTCTGCTTCAGGGCCAGGCTGCAAGTCAGCCTGGGAGGGTGGTACAGAGGAGCCCAGCAAGGGCATGTCAGGTAGGAGACAGCATGAATGGAGGTCTGGTAAGCCCCTTTGTGGTTGAGGTATGTGCCTGGGAGTGAGGGTCAAATGAGGTGCCATGGACAAAGCAGACAGCCCTTGCTGACCTCCTGTGGCCCTGAGGTTGTTTGCGTGTTTTGATACCTCAGGAAGGTCCCTGTGTCTAAAGAAACTGGCCAGGAGAAGAGGGTACCACTTCCAAGGAAGGCCAAGTGGATGCACTTTTCCTGAGAAACAGGACTCCAGTGGTGGGAGAATGGGTCATCCTGGGACCACCTCCCGAGGCTTCTGTTGGGGGAGGTGGGGGACTTTCTGTCCTGGGTGATAATAGTGTACCACTGGACAGGATAGCAGTATCTTCTCAGGCTCCCCATGCCCCAATTTGTCCAAGCCCCAGCAGGATCCCAAGCCAGGGATATGGGGCTTGGGCTCTCTCTCTGAGTGAGTGAGGGTCTTTGTTTCTCAGGGTGAACAAGAGTAGTTGGGGGAGGCTGTCTGGGAGGACAGAGGACATTGCTCACTCCATACTCTGCTACACAACTGAGCCCATCCAGTCCAGGAGTGCAGCCTGCTATGCCAGGCCTGTCAGCCTCTGTCCTGGCCTTTCTATCCCTTGCCTCACCCCCAGTTGGTACACCCAACACCAGTTCAGCTTCTTCCCCAGTCTGGCTCTGATTTGGCTCTAGCATAGCCTGCTTTCCATGCCAGGAAGCTGCAGTCATTTTCATTGTTCCTTCTCCATGGTCCAGGAGGTTGCACCCCAGGCCTTTGCTCTTACTGTCTGTTACCCAGGGTGCCCCCTCCCCAACCAGCTCCTACTGTGTGCATGGTCTTTCTAGAACAGGTGAATAGGCTCCTTGGGGGAGCTTCCCCAGACCACAGGGGCTGGGTCTGCTGCTTCCCAGCCCCTCAGCACAGCATGTGTGTTGCTCCCCTTCCCTAGCCCAGCACGGTCCTCCCCAGCACCCTGGCATGAATGCATTTTTTGGAATGAATGCATTTTTTCCCTGGGCAGGTCAGAGATATGTGGGAGTCCAGGTTTCTGTAGGAGTGTAGGAATCAGCCCCTGTCCTGCCAGGACTAGCTGGGTGACCTTGGTTCTATCTGAGCCCTGGGCACCCTTATCTCTAAGATAGGAGAAATGACCCAGACATGTTTGCTCACCCTTGTGAGATGGTGGGCTTGAGGAACCCAACCCTGGGTTCCAGATCCCCCTTTTCCTGGCAGGCAGTCCCATCCCCTTGGCCTATCCCTCCCCTCCCCTCCCCTTCCCCTCC
>VMDR010022295.1:0-16289 GCA_007922815.1 Macrotus californicus
ATAAGACAAAATACTAAGCTTTAGTGGAACTTACAACATGTGAAATGCAATGAAACCTAATTTTATGTTTTTCCTGTGATGCAGTTGTACAGCTTACTTTAGGTATATAGTCAATATTTCCTTGACTGTGTTAGGCTCTTAGGAGAACTGAAACACTAATAGAGCACACAATTTAATCATTAACACATTACCTACATGGTTAATGTGCTTATGAAAACACATTATATTGGAATTTAATTTATTAAATGTCCGGATATTTTTTAACTTTCTGGTTTTTAAAAGGTAATTTAATTGATATGATTTCAAAAATAATTTTCAGATCTAACACTTAAATACTCTCTTTAATTACTCTTTAATCCTTTCAGAGGAAATGGATGTAGAAGCTCGGCTTACTGAACTATGTGAAGAAGTTAAGGTACTTGGATTTTTAAAATTCACATTATCAGATTATTTCAGTGGATTGTGTTTCCTATTCTAAAAATTATGTCTAAGAAAACTTAAAAATTAATTATCCTTCCCAAAATGCAAAGATAAACTTTATGATCATAGTAGAAGCACAGCTTAGTTGACTGGCAACCAACCGATGTTTCTCTCTGACATTGATTTCCCCCCCTAACCCCTCCCTTTCCATCTCTCTAAAATCCATAAAAGCATGTCCTTGGTTGAGGATTAAAAAAAACTTGTTAGCTTCATTTTTAATACATTTATAAATCATTCCCTGGGAGAAAACATATGTGTAGATTTATTACATGTTGATAAATCAGTATTTACATATGTTTACTCTGTTAGCTTCATTTCCAGAATTATGGAATTAGTTAACATTTTTTGAGTTTATCCATAAATTCTGGGGGCTTTTTAAAAAATATGAACCCTGTAATTCCTTATTCATTCATTTAGTAAAAATTTATTGAGTGACTACTGTGTACCAGTAACCAAAGTCACAAAAGTGAATAAAAGACCACCTCTTCATTTATCACTAATTTTGCTGAAATTTTGTCTAATGTGTTCTTTGAGTTAGGGTCGATAAATGGAAACTTGGTTTGGGTGAGTAAAGAAAAGCTTGCTGACTTCAAAAAGAAGTAAAAATAAACTGAAATTAAGAGTATTATATGTGATAAGCAACAGTTCGGGGCAAGGGGGTGTTGGGAGGTTTGTTTATTTGCTTTAGAAAGGGAGAGTAGAAATATAATTACTGTAATTTGGCACACATTGACCTCGAGCAACTGTCTTTTCATGTCCAAATTTAGTCTTCCAGTAGGTAATAGGTCTAGAGGTCAAGAGAGATATGATCCAGATATATAAATTACCATCTCTATACCAACAGTAATTAAAACTATGGAAATGACTTTCAACTGCCATCTGAATAGACTACCTCTACCTTCTTTAGGACAGAAAAAATGAAATCAGCATCTATCTATATATTTAAGAGTAGATATCCTAGTATTACTAGTAATTGAAGACAAATTTTGCTGCAAGATATCTGCCTGTCACTGGCCACTGCCTCAGCGAATTAAAGAAACATCTGCCCTCATAATAAAAGTGCTTGTCCAAAAGAGAAGCAGTCATTCTGATTTATAGTCTTTTGTTATTGTTTGTTCAGGAATCCTTATTTTATCATTCAAGAAAACCAACTGCCTTTTAAAGGATTCTTTATAATCTAGTTCCATAGTATAATCTAGCACTCAACTTTTATCATTGGTTTAGGTGAATGTTTAAATAAGTGGAATAAATTAATACCACTACTAGAACACTCATAATAGCATATTATAATTATTTACCCACCTTTCTTTTCTTACTAGACTGTAAGCTTTTCATATTAATGTTTGAATCTGAATGTTAAAAACTAGCATTTAAAATGTACTCAGTAAACAGTGGATGAATGTTAGGAAGAGAAAGAAAGTGTTCGGCAACTCTGTAAAAGAATTATCACAAGCCCAGGTTGGTGTGGCTCAGTTGGATGGAAGCATCATCCCATAACCACAAGGTTACGGGTTCAGTTCCTGGTCAGGACACATAATCTGGGTTGCTGGTTCTGTCCTTAGTGCAAGCGCATACGAGAGGCAACCAATGAATCCTTCTCTCTCACATTGATGTTTCTCTCTCCCTTCCTCATTTTCTAAAAAGCAATGAAAAAAATGTCCTCGAGTGAAGATTAAAACCAAAAAATCACAAACAAAATAGAACATAGGAACATAGGAGTGACTGAAAAGCAGTACTCTAGAAAGTACCTGAGTCCTTTATGAGGACCTAAAGGTCTTTTAAATACTTATTTACATTGCCTATTGGAGGGGGGAAAAAATCTTATTTTAAGATTTTATTATTTTTCAAAAATTTTATAACTTTCTACATGATTTGTACGTTGTGTTTAAAACTCCCAATATTTTTGCCCTCACTGGTGTGGCTCAGTGGATTGAGTACCAGCCTGCGAACCAAAGAGTTGCTTACTGGTTTGATTCCCAGTCAGGGCACATGCCTGGGTTGCAGGCCAGGTCCCCAGTAGGGGACACTTGAGAGGCAACCACACAAAGATGTTTTTCTCCCTTTCTTTCTCCCTCCTCTTTCTCTAAAAGAATAAATAAATAAAATCTTTAAAAAATAAAATAAGATAAAATTCCCAATATTTTCATGTTTGAAGTAGATCATGCTATATAGAACCTTGATTTGTAATCTTGGACTTTGTTTGACATTATTGCAGTTACAAGATTCCTCAGATTTTGAAATAATAGTTAAGTTGAAAATTGTTGTAGTAACTATCAAATAGAAAAAAGCCATTGGTCATTTCTCTTTTTACACACCCACACACATTTCTTTTTAAAACTAAAAATTTGCCTTTGTGTTGATTTTCTCAACAATGTATTATATTGAGATGTGTAAGTCTCAGAGAGCAGTGAAGGGTTTTTATCTTGTCATTTCAGAAAATAGAAAATCCTGATGAACTGGCAGAACTTATAAATATGAATCTTGCACAACTTTGCTCACTTCTGATGGCTTTATGGGGACAATTTCTGGAAGTTATAACACTACATGAAGAACTAAGACTATTATTAGCACAAGAGAACCATACTTTCAGGGTAAGTTAAGTGATGTTAGAGCATTTTAATGAGTATTGTCATTTATCTTCAGAAATTTTTTATGAGTGAAAAGCCTTATATTTACCTCATATGTTGATATATCAGAAAAGAGACTATTAATTTATTATTGTGTTATTGTTTGATTTCTAAAAATAATGAAACAATATAGTTGAGCACATGACCTAACTTGGTCACCACCCGTGGTGATAAGAAAAACCACCTAGATGTAAATAAAAGAAAAATATATGATACAAATTGGCCTGGGAACCCAAGAATAGGAAATACACATTAGGAACAGAAACCAGGAACTAGAAAGCCATCTCAAACTGATATAGAATATCTACTCTTTTATATGCTGTTCAAATCGTGTGCCCACTTTTCTATAGAATTACCATTCTTTTTCTTATTGATTTGTAATAGTTTTCTATGTATTCTAAATACTTGTCCCATGTTGATTTATAAAAAATCTCTCATATCATGTTTGTTTTTTTCACTGTCTTTAAGCTGTTTTTGGTTTTTGGTTTTGCTGAACTAGAAGTCTTAATTTTAGTGTAGATGGAAAAAGAAAGTCCATACATAGACATATCTGTATTTGGACATGATATATTCAGATCGACAAGGAAAAGGTGAGATTTTCAATAAGTGATCTGAACAATTGGGCATCCATGTGGAAGAAAATATTACATAAAATTCAGCCAGGTGAATTGAAGATGAATATGAAAGTCAAATTTATCAGGCTTCTAAAATATAACAGAGAATTCACTGAAGAGTTACAAAAAGAGTGTATAATACTCCCATATACTCTTCATCAGAGTCCTAAATTATCATTTTTGCACATTTGCTTATATTCTTTTGTAGATAAGGTACATATTTCTGGACCATTTGATAGTTATAAACATTGTGCCCTTTTATCCCTAAATACTCCAGGGTGTATATATAATTTTTTTTTCATTTTTAAATCATTTTATTTTTAAATTACAGTTGATGTACATTATTATATTCATTTCAGATGTACACCTCAGTAATTAGACATTATATAACTTACTAACTGATCATCCTGATAAATCTCACATGCATCTGACATCATATATAGTTAATAGAATACTATTGTCTACATTCCCTATGCTGTACTCTACATCCCCATGACTGTTCTATAACAACCACTTTGTGCTTCTTAGTCCCTTCACCTTCTTCACCCGCTGTCCCGTCTGGCAGCCATCAAAGTGTTCTCCGTATCTCTGAGTCTGTTTCTGTTCGGCTTGTTTGTTTATTTTACTTTTTAGATTCAATTGTTGATATGTATTTTATATCATTTTATTGTTCAAATTTTTTATTTTTTCTTTAAAAAGACCCTTTAACATTTCATATAATACTAGTTTGGTGCTGATGAACTCCTAGTTTTTTCCTATCTGGGAAGCTCTTTATCTGTCCTTCAGCTCTAAGTGATAGAACTTTGCTGGGTAGAATAATCTTGGTTATAGGTCCTTGCTTTTCATCACTTGGAATATTTCTTGCCACTCCTTTCTGGCCTGCAAGGTTTCTGTTTAGAAATCAGCTGACAGTCTTATGGGAACTCCCTTGCAGGTAACTATTGCTTTTTCTCTTGCTGTTTTAAAGATTCTCCCTTTGTCTTTAACCTCTGGCATTTTAATTATAATGTGTCTTGGTGTGGGCCTCTTTGGGTTTATCTTGTTTGGGGCTCTCTCTGCCTCCTGGACTTGTATGTCTGTTTCCTTCACCAAGTTAGGGAAGTTTTCTGTCATTTTTTTTATTCAAATAGGTTTACAATTTCTTGCTCTTTCTCTTCCTCTGGCATACCTGTGATGCAAGTGTTCGTACAATTGAAGTTGTACCACAGGCTCCTTACACTATCCTCATTTTTTTGTAATTGTTTTTCTTTTTGCTATTCTCATTGGGTGTTTTTGCTTTCTTATATTCCATATCATCAATTTGATTCTCAGTATCATCTATTCTACTGTTGATTTCCTGCAATTCTTCATTTCAGTTGGTATATCCTTCATTTCTGACTGGTCTTTTTTTATGCTGTTGATGTTCTCCCTAAGTTCATTGAGCATCCTTATAACCAGTGTTTTGAACTCTGCCTCTAGTAGGTTGCTTGTCTCCCTTTTCTTTAGTTCTTTTTTCTGAAATTTTGTTCTGTTTTTTCATTTGGGCTATGTTTCTTTGTCTCCTCATTTTGGCAGGCTCTGTGTTTATTTCTATTAGGTAGAGTTGCCAGATCTCCCAGGCTTGGTAGCGTGGCCTGACATAGTAAGTGTTCTATGTTAGCATTCCAGTGGGACAGCCTCCCCAACCCCTCAAGCTGGGCACGTAATGTGGGCTGTGTATCCCCTTCTCTTATAGTTGAGCCTTGATTGCTGTTGGCACATCAATGGGAGGGATTTACCCCCAGGCCAATCAGCTGGAAGGACTGGCTGCAGTCACCAACCTCCACCCACCATGAAGGATCAGTTCTACAGGGATCCACCCCTTGAGTGTGTTGCTTGTGAAGATGGTTGGGTGGTAATGCTTTTCGTGGTCTGAAGCTGTCCACTGGCAGCACTGGTTCTGGGGCTTTCTGGGAGAGCAAGCCAAGGTCAGTCACTGCCTATGTTATGCCCCAGGCCACCCAGCATGAGCTCCAAAGCAATCTGCAGATGGCTGGTACTTGTGCTGGGCTTATACGTGCCCATGTGAGGCCAGCTGTGAACCAAGGCCAGCTGCAACTAATGCCTATGCCTGGAGCCACATAATGAGAGGTGTGGGGCATGGTCAGGCCAGATATTGCTTGTTTGAGAGATTTTAGGAAAATCTGAAACATTAGCCACTGGAGATAACATCAGTTGGCCTGAAATTTGGGTGGATCTGGACCTCTGGGAAGTACTAGGGCAGGGCAAATAGTGTGAGCCAGGTTGATGGAGTTTCATGTATGGCACCACCTGCAGACTCTGTCAGGAGAGAGCTTATAAAGGGAACAGTGGCCTTGCCAGCACTCTGTCTGGGAGAAAGCTGCACCCCAGCTCTCACCCTGATGCCAGACAATTCAGTTCCTCGCTGAATGCCTCTGGCACCTTTCACACTGCTGACCCAGCACTGGACCTCAGAGGGAATGAGTCCAAGTCCATGTGTGTGGCCCTTTAAGAAGAGTTGTCTAGGATCAGCAGTGTCTTCTTAATTCCCTCTGGTTTTTACAGCCAGAAGTTATGGGGACTTCTCTTCTTGGCACTGGAACCCAGGACTGGAACCCCTCCCTCCTGTAGCTGACATATCCCTCCTGATTTTAATCTGGCATCCCTGGTTGTGAGACTATCCCATTCCTCCTCTCTGCCCCTCTTACCAGTTTTGATGTAACTACTTTAATTCCCTACTTGTAGGACTTCCATTCAGCCAGATTTCAAGCAGTTCTGAAAGATGGTCATTCTGTAGTTTTGTTGTAATTTTGACATGGTTGTGGGAGGAGGTGAGTACTGCATTTGTCTATGCCACCATCTTGACCAGAAGTCTCACTGGAGGGTATATTGGCTAAGAACAAAGATAATCTCTTAACCACCGGTACAGTGATCAACTCTAATATTGCTACAGTAATGTTATCTCATGTACAATTCATTTTTAAATTTTATCCAATGTCCTAATAATGTTCTGCATGATAACCCTTTTTTCATTTTCCTGGGTCAGCTTTAGAACCACGCATTGCATTCAGTTGTCATTAATTTGTTTTTAGACTCACTTAATCTGGAATAATTGTTTTTGATTTCATGAGTTTGACTTTTTTTAATAATATAAAGTCTTTACTATTTTTGATTAAATTTATTGGGAAGACATTGGTTAGTAGGGTCCTAGAGGTTTCAAGTGTACATTACCATAATATGTAATCTGTATATTGCATTGTGTTCCCCCCACCCAAAGTCTAATCATCGTCCATCACCATATATTTGCCTTCCTTTATCCTCTACCATCCCCCAACCCCTACCCTCTGATAATCACCATACTGTTGTCTGTCTGTGTCTCTGGGTTTCAGTTTTATCTTCCACATATGGGTGAAGTCACATGGGTCTCAGCTTTTTCTGTCTGACTTATTTCACTTAGCAGAATATTCTCAAGGTCCATCCATGTTGTCACAAGTAGCATTATTTCATTTTTTTCTTATGGGTGATTAAAATAAATACATCTATCTACTCCTTCATTTTCTGTATGCGAAACAATGTATTAGTCATTGAGAGGACAACACATACCACCACCAAATGGAGAAAATTGCAGCCTACCATAACAATTTGTTTGGAACCTAAGATCTCTTGCATAAAAATCTTTGACTTAATGTAACATAAACAAAACTGTTACTAAGTATACATTGAATATGTTGTCTCAAATTTAGCTTCTGCTTTTTTCTCTTGCTCAAAAGTCCAAGAAATGAGTGCTAGCCCACAGTCAGTATTCTTCTGAAATAAAGACCAGAGATATTTCTTGTCTATGACTTGCCATGTTTTATATCAAGTGACTCCGAAATCCTGAATTAGAGATTGGCTCTTAACCCAAAGCCAGTCATCTACAGCTTCGACATGAGGAAAACTAGTAATTTTTGAGGTGGCCTGCTGCATAAACTCTGCCAGTTTGGGGCATCTTCTATTAGAAAAATGACTAACCTATTCAGATTGTTTCTTTTGAGTAATTGAAACGTGAAACACACAAGAAGAGACACAGGTAAGCAATGGCAGAAACCAAGAGAGGTTATTCGGAAAAACCATGAGACAATAGAACCCATGAATAAACCAATTATCTATCATAAAGTAGGGATGAAAGTAAAAAGGGTTAAAAGCAAAGTGGAGAGAGTCAGAGATAGAGAGGAACATGAGAATGGAAGAATGGCCAGAAAAGGGAACAACAAATGCTTGTTTCTGAAACAACAGCTACTAGAGTGATATTAGGATATTAATCTATTTTGTTATTTCCTAAATGGTAATGAACAGCACTCCAATATCAGAAGAACTAGCTGTTTGGATACAGAATCAGTTTTCCAGATGGCTTTGCTGTATGTTCTTATAAAAATTCCACACAGCCTGAGATAACCTGAGTATATCTTTATCTTTTACTAACCAAAAACCTTTCATATCCAGAATTATGTTTCTTTATTTCTACATAATATGAATTTCCTAGTTATCTTTTTGTATTGCTATCTACCTTATCTTCATTGTGATTAGGACCTAGTCTAATTTCAGAACTTTAATATTCTTTGAGACTTGGTTTATTTATAGCCAGAATATATATTCTTCGGGTTGCTAGGTTAAGTTTAAAATCATTTTGTTTATATTTTTTATATTTTAATGAGTTTTCAGTGATCAAGGAAAATGTGTTAAAATGTCCCAGAATGATTATGAGTTTGTTCTCATTTGCTGTTACCAGATAGTAAGTGGCAGAGACAGGGTTCAGACCCAGGCAATATGGCTCAATAGTTTGTGTTCTTTACCACTTGATATTTCACCTCTCAAAATAGAGAAGAGAATGATATCAAGGATCAGAGGCAATTTTATAGCATTATATTTTATGGAGCTCAGGTATCCTGGGTGGAACAGGAACAAGAAGGTATATTTAATAGTCAGAAAGTTAACTGATAAACACAACTTTGAAAAAAAGGAGAAAGGAGACCAAGACAAAAATTAGCATTGGAAACTACAATGCCAAAGATAAACTGTGAAATTTTAGCTATGGCTTCCCTTTATCACCCCATTCCAGATACTAAGATAGGGCCTGTTTAACTCCTAAAGAAATCAAGGAGGGGTAATTAAGACTCATTGAGAAAGTTCCCTAATGTTACTTAACCAAGGATAATAAGCTTGCCCTGCTCTGCCCTGCTGTGTATCACAAAAACTGTAGAAATGGTAGCATATTTTGTCCTTTGGCTTCCACTTGTGTAATTCAGCAGGAATTTTGCTCATATGGAATGTCTGTATTCTGAGAGTAGATTACTGAGGCTGCAAAATCAAAGCAGGCTAAGGGTCATCCATTGTTTGCACAAGGACAAATCTGCCTATAATAAAGTCTATAGGCTGTCTGATAACGTATTTAGAAGCCGCAAAATTGCACTAAGTCACAGAAGTGAACCTATCCCGTAGAATGTCTCCTTGTCGAGTCAAAAGCAAATAGTGAAGAGATGAGTTGGACTAAAAAGAGGAAATACAAATCTTTTCTTGAAAAGAAAAATTTAATGAACTAACTCAATATTGGTTCAACTATATTATTTCATATCAAGAATCAGAAATGGATAAATTCCTAGAAATAAAGTACAAACACTGAATCGTGAAGAAATGAAAAATTTGAACACTCCCAAAGTCAATACAAGTCCAGCATTCCCCTAATACCAAAGCCAGATATGGACACAATAAGAAAACTACAGACCAATATCCCTTATCAAATAAAATACAAAGATTCTTAACAAAGTATTAGCAAACCAAATCCAGCAAATTAAAAGGTTCATATTCTGTGATTGCATAGTATTTATCACTGGGATGCAAGGATGATTCAGCATCTGCAAATCAATAAAAGTGACACACTGACACACCATATTAATAGAATGAAAGATAAAAATCACTTGCTGATTTCAACAGATGCAGAAGAAGTATTTGAAAAATATATCTACAGTGTCTGGCACAAACACCGCTTTTTATCACAAAATCTTTTATTACAAAATCATAAGTGTGTAATTCTGCAATATAATAATATGACACTCAAGCACAACATGACATTTTAGGTGAAATGTTGAAATTAAAACTGTAAATTATTACACCCAGATTATTACCCTGCCAACCACACTCAAGCTGGCATTACTTCTGCTGGACCCTGTATTTTTATGGCTTGTCTTTTCTTCTCTTCATAGTGTCCTTTGAGGCATAGGACACAAGTTCAGGAAGAAAAGTTCTAAATTCTTTTTTTCTACAAGTAGAAGGGTCTTAGAAATTAAGACAGATATATTCAACAGTTATTTTTGGTAAAATTTTTAAACAATGCAACATAACTCTTTTTAATTGAGAGAAAGTATTATATTTACGGCTGCTACTGAACACAGTTTTCTTGGAATCATTAATTTATTACATGTTTGGGAAAATCCACATGGCAAGGAGAAGAAAAAGAGTTTTAAATATTTATTTAATGCATATGTCTGTGTCACAGCAGACTCTTGTCTGATATCAGTATATATTTTATTTTAAAAAAATCAATAGTCCTCAGAGGCTTAGCATAGAAACTTGGCATTCAAGAGATCTAAATTTTATGAACTCCTGTACAAGCTTCCTGAATTATAATTGATAACATGTTTTGAAAACCAGGTATAAAATCTAATATTTACTTTGACTGTTTAACACATTAACTGGTGAAAAAAAATGAAAGAGTACATTTTGTGTCTTTAGTCAGTATTGACACATATACTTATATAAGGTGAGTTTTCTTCCCCCTTGAAAATTATCTTGCTGCTAAAATCCTCAACAAAATATTAGTGAACCAAATCCAGTTAATATATTAAAAAGATCATACACCATGATCAAGTGGGATTTATTCTGGGGATGCAAGATTCATACAATATTAGCAAATCAACAAAATGAAGGATAAAAATCACATGATCCTCTCAATAGATATAGAAAAGGTATTTTATAAAATAGTCACCACTGATACATCTGATAATGGGGTTAATTTCCAAAATTTATAAAGAACTTACACAACAACAACAAAATGAACAACCCAAAATCTGGGCAAAGGACCTGAATAGACAATTCTCCAAGGAGGACATACCAGTGGCCAACAGACATGAAAAGATGCTCATCTATACTCAGAGGAAGGCATATGAAAACCACAATGAGATACCACTTCACACTTGTCAGAATGGCTATCAAAAAATCAAAGTGTTGGCAGGGATGTGGAGAAAAGGAAACCCTCTTGCATTGTTGGTGGGAATGCAGACTGTTGCAGCCACTGCAACAATCAGTATGGAAAGCAGTATGGAGGTACCTCAAAAAATTAAAAATGGAACTCCCTTATGATCCATTGATTCCACTTTCGGGAATATATCCAAAGAAATCCAGAACACTAATTTGAAAGTATATGTGCACCCCTGCGTTCACTGCAGCATTCTTTACAACAGCCAAGATCTGAAAGCCGGCCAAGTGCCCATCTATATAGATGAACGGATAAAAAGGCAGAGGTACATGGACACAATGGACCTGGAGAATATTATGCTAAGTGAAATATGCCAGTAAAACATTATCTTGCAATAAAATATGATGAAGTTACTTCCTATTTAAGTTATTGAGAGCTCTCTCTATTTTGAACATAAAAATAAAGACAAAAGTATATTGTTTTCAAGGTAATAAGAAATAAAGTAAAAAATCAGGGTAATGTGAAACATGATGGCAAATGAAAGAAACAGTCTACTTAAGTAAGTGACTTTGAAGAGCATACCAAAGCAAAATGCTCAGGGAATGGAATCACTAAAGTTTTTATCACTGTTTGAAAAATACTTAGAGAAGACATATTAGCATGAAATTCCTCAGTCAGTGATAGTGTTTTAGAAGCTCTTAGAAATCACCTGACAAAATCAGTGAAAAAGGTAGTCAGAGGTATATACACACATTTAGTCATTATCCCTGGGAATTGGACTTTACACTGGCAAGTGTTGAATATCAGTGTAAACAAATTTTGTAAAGATTCTCTAAAAACCAAAATAATATATAATGGTGATCACAAATACACTTTTACCAAACTAATGAAAAGAAGTTTAGTGTTACACTATTGACTTGGAATAAAGTCTCTGAAAGCGTTACATGGGGATTAGAAAATGGCTGTATTTCAAAACTCTTGGACTAAGTGAGGATGATGTTCATAGTTGAACTTAATCTTGAGAAATAAAATCCGGGGGAAAATGCAGACAACTGTAAATGAACAACAATAAAGTAATTTAAAAAAAAGAAAGAAAGAAAATCCTACAGAATTAGGATTATATGATCTAGAAAACTTAACAATTCATTTTTTTTTAAATACTCAACCGAGGATATGCTTAGGGAGAGGAAGGGAGGGCGAGAAAGAACATTGATTCAAGAGAAACAACAATGGGTTGCCTGCCACGTGCACCCCAGTGAGGGGTTGAACCCGCAACCCTTTGGTGTATAGGATGATGCTCCAACCAACTGAGCTACCTGGCCAGGGCAGCAGTTCATTTTTGAACTTGATCAAAGTGAGATAGGCAAGCACACCACCTCTCACTATCCGTGAAACACCGTAGATCTTAGAAACTACAAAGTCAAGAGATGGGCAAGAGCATGAGAGGAGTAGAGCGTGGATGTTATTGTGCCAACCTGCTGGGTTAGAATGTATGTATTTATCTATGTAGTGAAGGGTTATTTTTATTTTACTGAGGCAAAGTTTAAACCCAGTGAAATGTACAAATTTTAAGTGTACAGTCAAGTGACTTTTGACAATCTGTTCACCTATGTCACTAACACCTCAGCCAATATATAGGACATTTCCATTTCTTCAGAAAATTACCTGTACTGCTTTTCTGTCAATTTCCACACCCCATAGCAATCCTTGTTCTGGTTTCTATCAATAATATTTAATTGTATCTATTTTTAAAGTCTGTAAAAATAGACACAGTAATATAATATATATTCTTTCTGTGTCTAACTTGTTTCACTGAACGTAATTTTTTTAGATTCCCTCATGTTGTTAATCAGTAATTTTCTTCTCCCTGAGTAGTATTCCAGTGTATAATATACCAGAGTTCTTTTCTTTTTTCTCCTGTTGATGATTTGGTTTGTTTTCAGTTTTGGCTATTATGAGTAAAGACAATATAAACATTCTTCTCCAAATCTTTTTTGCAAACATGTTTTTATTTTCTGATTCATTGATCTTTTATATATCTTCATATCAGCTATTCTCAACCTTTTCCATTTCATGGCACACATAAACTAATTACTAAAATTCTATAGCACACCAAAAAATAGATTTTTTGCTGGTCTGACAAAAAAATAGAAATAATTTTGATTCATTCACATTGGATGGCTATTGTTGTGTTGTCATTGTCATTTTTTAATTTGACAATCTAAGGGAAAAGAGGTCAGTGCCCCTGACAAAATAGTCAGGTATTGCATGTTTTCCAAATTCTTGTGGCACACCAGTTGGAAATCACTGCTACATGTTAATAGCACACTGATTTGTTATAATATATATTACTCATATCCTAGTTTGAATTTGTAAATTTGACATTGTTTTCATGTTTGTCTTTTGCCCCAAATTGAGCTGTGCTGCCATTGGATGGCAGTCATACTTTAGTTATGCCCACACCATACAGTTAATAGGCTTATTCGTTACACAGCACGAAAATTGTGGCAGGAGAATTTAGAAAGAAAACTTTGCATGGGTGCATAGAGGAGAGGAAAGTTTCTGGTAACAGGGATTCTTAATGCAAAAGGAAAGAGATAAGTGGTTTGGTGCACAAGATTTGGAATTTCTCAAATCTTTATTTGAATCCCATGTTTATCACTTGCTAGGTATGTTATCTTTTGGCTAGGTACTTAATCTCTTGGTGCCCATTTTCTCACTCATGGTTTTTATATGGTTTAAATGAAAGAATGGAAATAAAGTGCTTATTTAGCACAATGCCTGGTAGGTAGAATGCTGTCAAGAAATGAATGGTTCTTGTAGGAATCAGGGAAGTCAGAGAGAAGAGGAAAAGCAACTACCCAGTTTTGCAGGCCCAGTGCAACTGCACAAATCCAGATGACTTCAGGCTACATTTCTTCATATTTTATAGCCCTCAAGGAAAACATCTCTAATAGATAGACAGGCAGACAGGTATTTTTCATCTTTACCTTCATGTTAGCAAAAAGAGGCAGTTGGACAACATTTGAAAGTAAAGATACAACTTGCATCTTTGTAGATACCTCATACCTTCCTGTCCCTACCTCCCTGATTGTCTTATTTCTCTGAAGACCCAGTCTCATCAGCTTAGGGAAACAAGTTTAATAAGTCAGAAATTCATCTAGCCACATGTTGATAACCAGTGAAATATATCACCAATTTATTGTATATTAAAAACCAAAGAACCCTAAATTATATTTTTCTTTAGAAAAGAAAATTAGATGTATAATTTTGAGATATAAAATATTATCTCCTTCCAGTACTCTCCAAGCAAAACATTTTTCCATCTCCTAACTATTGCTTCATATTGCTCCCAACAGCTGACAGATCCTTGCTTTGCATAATTAGAAATGAAAGGATCAAAATACAAACATGACGAAAGAAATATTTAATTAGATTCAACCAAGTACTTGCTTCTGTAACAAACCAAGATATATATATATATCTTGGCAGGTAACAAAATATAGTTCCTACTCTGAGGAACATTACACATTAGGAAACAATTCACATAAGCAGTTATTTTAAGGAAAAAAGTTGTGAATGATATAATGGCAATTATAATAGCTTATATTTACATGCACTTTCTAGATTAAAACTGCTATCAAATAGTTTGTTTTTATCTCATTTATTCTTCAAAATAACCTCATATATAGAACAAGTATTAAGCAGAATTTGAAAATAAGTCATCCAAGGCTCAAAGGTAAAATGCCCAAAGTCGCAATCAGCAGTAAGTCGGTGAGCCATTTCAGATGGCATTTGCTTGAATGCCTGGCACGTAGCATGGGGGAAATACTATCTGAATGTGTCATTTTTTCCCCATGTGCTGGGCACTATTTGTGAGACTGGAGATGTAGTAGTGAATAAGATAAATAGATCCTTGTCTTCAAGGAAAGTAAATGGTGTATCTGTGATGTGAACCTAAATTTCTCATTTTACATTTTGTTATTTCTTTTATTTCATGCAGTACCAAAATTCAGTGCTTTAAAAACACTGAGGAGGGAGATTAATTCTCACAGGGGTGGTTATGGAAGGCCTAATGAAGGGTTTTCTTTCACTGTCATTTCATGGCTGATTGATTTTTTTAAATATATCATGTTATTCATATTCCCTCTTGGAATTTTTTAGGTACGCAGATTTTCTGAGGCATTCTTTTGTTTTGAACATCCAAGAGAAGCAATCATTGCATACCAAGAACTTCAGTGAGTAGCATAAATCCAAAATTTAAAATGATTTTATTTCTTTTTACATTTGATATCTATTTCAGGATTTATCAGTGATAGAATACACAATATTCAAAATGAAGAAATTAGGAGAGAATTTCTTCAGATAGACCCTGTTTAATCAAATTGGGCTTAATCTTATGAATACTTTTATGGAAGACCCATACCTTATATAAAGGTGTATGTTGCACTATACCCCCTACCCCCATAATCAGATCTATAATAGTGTCATGTCGGCAGTCCCATACAGCTCTGGCTGCAGTCTTCTATTTGGCCATCTTGTTGTATCTTTATTTCCACAGGTCCGAATCTCTTATGTTCAGTACTAAGTATTAGAGATTTTCATAAGTAGTCTGTCACTGTGCTCTGTTATATCTGCTACCGAGTATATTTCAATTGGTTTACTTTGGCTTTAAAGAGTACTTTAAGGACATTGTACTGAGCAAAAGAAGCTAGACCTAAAAGAGTAGCTACTATGTGATTCTATTTATATGAAGTTCTGGAACATGCAAAACTAAAGTGAAAAAGAACACTGGTTGTCTTACTGTTGACTTGGGCTGGGAGTTTTTCTGGAAAAACACGAGAGTACTCTCTGGGTAGATGGAAATAGCTAGTATTAGGTATCCATTTGTCAAATGGCTAAGATTTGTCTATTTCAGTCATGTGAATTTACCTAAAAAATCAACTATAAATAGCAATAGAGTGTGAGGATAAGTAGTGAGTGGGGGTGTGGTAAAATAAGAAGGACACAGTGTTAATCGTTGAAGCTGAGTGATTGGGTATATTATAATATTCTGTGTACTATGATTTGTTTAAAATTTTCCATGAGAAAATGTTTTTTAAAAAACTTTTTTTGTACTAGAAAGTTATACATCTTGTTTTAAACAGCTGTTAATTGTATTCATCAGTATGTGTTAAGTGCAGCCATAGCAATGAAACACATTTTTTTCACTACCATCAAAAAATCAGTAGGCATTCGAGTTTTCTCTTATATGCTATTATCAACAAATTAGGAAGTTCAGACATTAAGCCTAGGTAAGTCACTGTGAAATACCATTTAAAAATATAGGTGACTGTAATAGAAATTAGTAATTTTTCA
>VMDR010022296.1:0-16285 GCA_007922815.1 Macrotus californicus
GTGCATTGTTGGTAGGAGAAAAAAAACGGTATAGCCATTATAGAAAACAAGATGGTAATTTCTCAAAAAATTAAATTACCATATGATCCAACAATTCCACTTCTGGATATATTTCTAAAGTCATTGGAAACAGAGTGTCAAAGAGATATTCATATACCCATGTTCATAGTGGCTATTCATAATAGCCAAAAGGTGGAAGCAACCCAGGTAGTCATTGTTGGGTGAATGGATAAACAAAAAGTAGTATATATACATACAAAGGAATATTATTGAGACTTAAAGGGGAATGAAATTCTGACACATGCTACAATGTGGATGGACCTTGAAGACATTATGCTAAATGAAATAAGCTACTCACAAAAGGTCAAATACTGTATGATTCCACTCATAGAAAGTATCTGTGGTCAAATTCATAAAAACAGAAAGCAGAAGGGTTGTTGCCAGGGGCTTGGAAAAGGGCAACATAGAGTGCTGTTGTTTAATGAAGTTTCAGTTTTGCAAAATGAAAAAATTCTGGAGATTGCACAACAATGAAAATATATTTGAAACTATTGAACTGTACCTTTAAAGTAATTAAGGTATAAATTTCATGTTATGTGTACTCTATCCACAGAGGTGGATAGATGGGTGGATGTTGCCATTGCCATCTAATTGATGGGTGAGGTGGAATGATTCTGGGTCTTTCAGTCTGAACGCTGGCACTGCCCTACAAACGTTCGTTCTGGGAATGAGCTCTGCATTATTATCCATGACTTCCTGTCATCTCACCATCTTCTGCTCTAGGTCAGTGCGGCCCCATAGAAACTTCTGCAATGATGAAATTGTTCTCTATCTGTGCTGTCCAAGGCAGGAGCCACTAGCATCATATGGCTATTGAGCATTTGAACTATAACCACTGAGACTGAGAACCTACATCTTGTATTTTATTTAATTATAATTAATTTAAATCTAAGTAGCCACATCTAGCCACCAGTGGCTACTATATTAAAGCTGATCTAGATTTTTTACCACAGAATGAACTCTTCCTGGGATGATTTTGAAAAGCAAAACTCCCATCCCAATGGTTTACACATTTTGCCCTTTTGCCAGATCACAATTATTCCAGGTGTTGGAATCACAACCACTAAACAGTATGAATTCTCCACATTTCCTCCATGAAGGGCCTCCCTCCTCTCTGATCTTCCTTTTTATCTTCTCTGCTCCAAACATTTGTCATTGTGAAATAGCTAGGAGGCACTTCCCGGAGTTTTCAATTGTTTATCAGATGACAGTGCTGTAGGGGACCACTAGTGAATCTCAAGCCAGGACAGTTTGAGTAATTTGGGGGTAACTCCAGCTGCTCAGGTCTAATTAGCTGCTGCTGGGATGCCATTTCTTTGCCCAGAGAAGTCAGGCATCCAGAAAGATGGCTGGCCTGATTATGGAGTAGACCCCTCCCGGAAGGCAGCCAAGCAACATTTTGAGAAAAGCAAGGACAAGCGAGCATTGGAATCAGAAGGCTCTGGGTTTAATTCCATTTATGCCGCATACTATTGATCACCTTGAACACGGGGAAGACTGCTCTGATCCCACCATACTTTGGATCTACGTGAGGATAATAATACATTGCAGATGATTAAGCCTGGAAGACTGTGATCCATCAGTAACTGGCATCTTAAAAGTTGCTCACTGCAGCTTCCCTGCTCTTGTTCTCACTTCCTCATCTTCACCTCTTCATCTATTTGTCTGTAATGGAAACAAAATGGTTATAACCCCATCTGCCTTAAGGAAAGTGTCCTTGTGAATTTGGTCCTTTATTTTGCTTAGAAATATAATGTTGCAGAAATAAATTATTAATTTATTTAGTTGGAAGGAAGCTGCAGTTTTTATTTGCTGTTTTATTTTATTTAATTCTGCATTTTGGACCTGGAGGTGGATTGGCAGTATAAGGGAGACCAAGAGATGAGAGATGAGCCAGAAAAGTTGTACCTGACTGAAGCAATCGCTGGGTGGGAAGACACCACCCTGGTACAACCAAGCAACATTGAACACTAGAAAAATCTTATGGAGTCTAAACTTGTTGGTTGACAAGCATGTGATGCAAATTTCCTGCTTTGACATCCCTATAAATTCTTTAGTAGAATTTGCTTTGCTTACCAGAAGTTTTTGCACATGTGTATGCTTGTTAGAAAACTCAATGAGAAGCTCAATGTGGCATCTTTGTGAATGTGGGATGAAAACCGAGAGCATGAGATGGCACACATCCGGATTGCCCATTCATCTACCCGTTCATCTAGACTTTTAATCAACCAGAATTTATTGAAGTTACTTTCTTAAGCATTTCATGTGAAATATCTCCAGGCCCAAAAAGGAGTTATAATCTCTGCCCTAACGGATCTTATGGTATAAGAAGGGCACGGATGATAACAAGAAGCCTGGAAGAAATGCTGAATATCCAGTACATCTGTCTCAAGGCTCAGAGGCTCAGACAGACAATGTGATAATGACTTAATGTCAGAGCTGAGGTTCAGAGTTGTGAATTTAGACACGCAGAAAAATGGCTGTGCCGGTGCGCTGGGAAAGCCGAATGAGGTATCAGAGAAAGGAGAGATGGATCTTCCCTAATCACCTCAACCAAGCGAAGGACATGGTGTGATCTGAGATGGGCTGTGGCAGACACTCTATGTAGCTGATTTCCAGTATCTCTTCTCTTCCTCCTCACACCAAAACAACAAAAGCAACGGAGCTAAGACTGCCGTCTTCACCTTCCCTCAGGCTTAACTGTGTGTGTTGTGTGTGAGTTTTGGCTGGAGAGGGTGAGCTGTAAGTAGAAGTGTCCTGAGAACTCCACAAAGTCCCACTGAAGGGACTCACTGGACCCCCTTGGCCTCATTCCCCACCTCCCTAGCACGAAGTCAGCTCTGAGTTTTATGTACAGAATGGTTTGACCACCTCTACCCCTCCCAGGTGTGTGTTTATTTCTTTGTTCTAATTTTTGATGCCATGACCTCTCCTTTAAACTTGAGAATTCTATTCATCTTTGACATCCCAGCACAAATCCAACCACTCTAAAAAATCTTTGGCTGACAACACCAACCTTCAGTGATGGCTCTGGCCTATGAACACCTAGAGCGCTTGCTACCTGTGTCACCTTTGATGAGGCTAAGGACCTGGAGCCCACTCCCTCACTTGGATATTTCAGCCCCTGAGGCTTCTCCATAGAACTTTTAAGCCTCTGGAGAACACAATCTGTGTATAGGTGTGTGTGTCTGCCAGTGAGATGGAGGAGCATGGAAGGAGAAAACATACATTACTGTGGACAATAGAAAGTGACCAGAGAAATGCCATAAAGCCAACCAAAATTACCCATGCATAGGAAAACATTTGCCTGGTGGTTGAGGGTAGAAAAACATATGAGTATTTGTGCAGTGGACCACTAGATCCTCCATGAAGATGAAAGAAGGAAAATATAAATACACTCCCCGTATTGTATACAAAGCCTAAACCAAATCTTGGTGGGAAACTAAATTTATTGGGTGCACAGGTATAAAATAAACATGTGTCAAAGACTATTTAATTCACTAGTTAATGAAGAAACTGGAAAAGATGTTACAACCTGTGCAGACAAAAAGTCAAAGAACCACAAATTTACAGGGAGTAAAAAAATGAATTTGCAAAAACTATTCAATTTATAGAGCAGTAATCAACGGCATTCCACTCGACACAATTAATTTACTTTTATCTTGGCAAAATTATTTGCATTGTTTTCTATGAGTTAACCTCTATCTTCACAGAATGGTGCAATAGCCTAATACACACAAAAGCTCACAACCTGATAGAATCGGATAATCCCCAGAGGCTCCAGCATTCCATGAAAGGGTCTCCATTAATTTCCTTAGCTCATTTCAAAGTCTCAGCTTTTTCACTTCACTACTTATTTCTCCCACATATCTCAACTGCCTCTCACTCCATAATTTGTTCATAACTTTTCCTCAAACAGGTAACTCTTCCTTGCCTCCTAGGCCTTGAACTGCTCCCCCCCCCCCTTACTTTGGCATTCTTCCCTCTCCCCTAGCCCATCTTCAACTATCTACTTGTCTCTTTCCCTTTATAGTCTCATTTCCAATGTTTCTTTCTCAGATAAGCCCTCCTTCTTGACCTCTCAAATTAGAGAAGCTTCCCTTTTTGTTTTTTCCCACATTTTTAATGCTACCTAACACTAAATGCTTGCTCATTTTACTTTGGTAAGCTCCATGGGGACAGGGACAAGATTGAGTGAGAAAAAAAATAAAAGAAAAGAATAAAAGAATGAATGAACTGAACTCCACTTCAGTCCTCAGGTATAAGGAGGGGAAAGATCTTTGCTCTGCCTACTCTCAAGAATGAAGTATCAAATGAGACCTATACACAATGACAAATGAGCCTAACAAATAAAAGGGGATTTCTGTTTTACTTTTTTATTAAAAAAATTCTTTGGCAATTTCCAGCTCTGACAACCTTCTATGCTATGAAATAAGCTCCCAAACAGTAAATGATAAGAATCAAGACAGAATGAATATTTAGAAGTTGATTTAAAATAAATGTGGTTCATAGGAAAAAGCAGACATTTTAGGCATCATTGAAAAAATAAAAGTTAAAATAATAAATACAAATATGAGGTTGGCATATATTGGTGAGCAAGACTCCGTTAATTCGGTAAATATTTATTTCCTTCTGACACATGCACTGTGTTATTTTGGGGGTATTTATGGAAGGAATTGGTAATGAACTGTTTACTTAATCATGATCTAAAAACAAACCAAGGCACATGTGAAATGCAGCAGCCTAATTAAGGAAGAATAAATAATACCTCATTGCCAAAGCCTCCCACCCACCTGAACTCCAATCCTGTCTCAGGCCTTTCCAAAGTCACTTAAAAGCTGTTTACTGTGGGTACCATATGATGCTCACATGGAAGACAGATCTACTCACTCGTTAAAGTGTACTAATTATTCCACAATTTTGAAAGTGAGAACATATGGGAACTGTTTTCCTTGTGAATGCTTCAAAAACAAAGTACATGAAACTGAACAAGTATTTTTTCATAATCTATGCCATTTGTAAATGGTATTCAAAGTTCACCAAATTCATTAGGATTAAAAGTGCTTCATTCCCCCCAGTTCAAAGGCTGTCTGCTATTTCATTCCTCTGTCTTTTTACTTCCATTGTTCTTTCTCCCACTGAGCTATGACTACTTCTACAGCAATAAGCACAGCTCAATGAGAAGTGAAGTATTCTGACCACTCAATTAGTTGTTGGGTCAACACAATGTGGGAAGCTGCTGAGATGCCTTTTGTGTTCCTGAATGCATAGAGCAGACACCTTGACGCTGTAAGGACACAGCCCCTAAGGACAGAGCCCGTCTGCAGTGGACACAACAGTGAGGAGCCCAGGCAGGAAGAGAGGACCTTGAAGGATGAGGAGAAACCATCTCAGACAGGAAAACTCAGTTATCTTCATTCCTGCATCAGAAACCAATCTCTGGCTTCTAGATGACAACAGTTTAGGATGTAAGCCCTAAAGGTGGCTGTATTAAATGAGCCTGTCTTTCATAGAAGTACCCAAATCCCAAACTAACACTGAGTTACTTGAAAACTAAACCAGGTGATAGGAGTGTGAAGCTGAGATTAATTGTGATGTTTACCTAGATAGTAATCATTACATTATTGATGGAATTTTTATTCTTCTGCTGTTCTGCCTACATGACCTATGTCCTTGCCAACTTGCACTTGCCCAGGGCATGTATGAGAACTTCTTCCAGACAAAGACGAAATGCAAAGAAAAGGAGCAAGGTCATAAACGGTTTTCGGCATGCAAAAGCAGGATTGGACACTAAGACAAAGGCCCTCAAAATAGGTGATGGTGTTGAGAATAGGTTTTCAAGTCTTTATTTATCCTCCTTTGGCTTGTGAACAACCACACCTGAAGAATCCATCATTACAGTGTTCTCCTGCAACTTAAAGGAGAGAACCTTCCACCTACAGCAGCAGCAAGGAGTCATTTGTTGATAAAATGCATGCCATATGAGTACTGTTAATGGTTAAACTGTGTCCCAGAAAATACATGCTGAAGTTCTCACCACCACTAGTGGTATATGAATGTGACTTTATTTTGAAATAGTCTTGCCCTGGCTGGTGTGGTTCAGTGGACTGAGTGCCAGCCTACAAATCAAAGGGTCACTGGTTCGATCCCCAATCAGGGCACATGCCTGGGTTGTGGGCTAGGTCCCCAGTAGGGGGTGCATAAGAGGCAACCACACATTGACGTTTCTCCCTCTCTCTTTCTCATTTCCCTCTCCCTAAAAATAAATTAATTAAATTAAAAAGAAAGAGTCTCTACAGGGTGAATCAAGTAAAGATAAGATCATTAGGGTAGACTCTGATCCAATATAATTAGGGTCCTTACAAGAAGATAACCATGTGATTACACAGAAACACATGAGACTGTCATGTGATGACACAGAGACACGTGGATAGAGGGAGAGCACCATGCAACAATGGAGGCAGAGATTGCAGTTAAGCACCTACCAGCCAAGGAACCAAGGATGGTCAACCAACACCAGAAGCTAAGAGAGGCAAGGAAGGGCTCTTCTCTCCAGGTTTCAGAGGAAACATGGTCCTGCTGACACCTTAATTTTGGACTTTTGGCTTCCAGAACTAGGAGATAACAAATTTCTGTTGCTTTAAGCAACCCACTTTGTGATGTTTTTTGAAGGGAGCACCTAGGAAATTAATTCAGGACTACAGGAAGAAGAAAAGGGGAGGAAAACAAGAGGTGAACATCTATGTCCTTATTTCTCCTCTATGGGCTTCTCCATAGAAAATGCCAGAACATCAAGAAAGTACCTGTGACCCTGAACACTTGGGTGGTGGTGGGGAGTCTCTAGCCAGGCTTCTCAGAGGACTGGGAAGAGGCTACCTCACAGAGGTTACAGAGGGCCTGCACCAACCTGGGAGAGGCCTTGCCAGGTAAAGCCAGAAAACCAGTGGTGCAATGTGACGTGCCAAGGGGGTTAGCTTTCCCAAGGCTCCCCTAGGGCCAGGAAATGCTGGAACCAGCAGTATTCTATGTTAGAATTCCTCATTTGTCTTAAAGTTCCAATTACTACTCTTGTTTATCTCTTCTTTTCTGTCTAATAGGCTTCTTTGGAATGAGGTAGAAATTCAACTCCTGATTTTCTAGTGAAGAAACCGTTGTACATGTTAGTTAAGTAATGATCATTTTCCTTGACATCCCAACTTCTGTTAATGATGTGACCGTTCATCGAGTCACCCAGGCTTGATACACACATTCCACTTCAGTGCCTGCCTCTTTCAACTGCAATGTTCTCTAAATCATTCCTCAATCTGTTAAACACCCTACAGGCCTTCTACGATCAGCCTCCTGCCTGCTTCCTTCATTCAAGAAACCAATAAAATTAATGCTTATTAAGCAAGAGTCATCGTTTTAGGTATCTGACGTTTAACAATGAGCAAAATGAAAATGACATGTTCCTCCATAGAGTTTATATGGTCTATTAACAAGGGTAGATATCAACTAATTAATTATCTAACTAAATACCTAATTAAAACTGTCACGAATGATGTGAAAAGAAACTGTAGGGGCCTGTGAGAGATTATAATAAAGAACTGATCTAGGCTTGGTAGTGGGTAAGGAAAGACTTTCTGAGAAAGAAGTTGATGCAAGATCTTATGAGTAGGAGTCACCTGGGTTCAGGGAGGCAGGTGGTGGAGTAGGAGCTGACGGAAAAAACCTTGTATAAGCCTGAAAGAGGAAATGACCATTCAAGGAACCTAAACCAGGACAACAGGATGACAGTGGGAAGCAAAAGATGCAAATAGATTTTATACACTCTATGGTTTTCATGCTACATCTTAAAAGGAATAAGCTATGGCAGAGCATTTGTTCCAACTTTGAGATCCTTGTTTTTCATGTGCACTTAGCCCAACAAGCTAATCCTTCATTTCTCCACATGTCCATTCACTGCTGGTGACAGATGGATAATGAAAATGCTTTAGCTGCTTCAAAAAGGAGTTCTGACCCTGGCTGGTGTGGCTTAGTAAATTGAGTGCCGGCTTCCGAACCAAAGGGTCTCTGGTTTGATTCCCAATCAGGGCACATGCCTGGGTTGTGGGCCAGGTCCCCAGTATGGGGCACATAAGAGGTGACCACACATTGATATTTCTCTCCCTTTCTTTCTCCCTCCTTTCTCCTTTCTCTAAAAATAAGTAATTAATTTAAAAAAAAAAAAAACAGGAGTTCTGAAGTTATCTCAGGGTGTAGCTCTTTGACTTTTAATCAAAAGTATTCAAACTCTTTAAGAACAAAATATAATAAAATAATAGAGAAAAAGGTTGTGTGAGAGAGTTGGTTGAGTGTTCGTTCACACCAGCTGGCACACTCAAGCCTCCAGTTGTTAAATAAGCTTGTGGGGATTCCTTTCATCTCAAAAAAAAATTGTATTTATGCTGGGGAGAATTAAATGTGTTAATGTGTCAAAGCCCACTGGACATGATATGTTTCTGTACCTGCAAACTTCAGATACACGCAGATCAATGGAGTCTGCAAAATGCCGTGCAGCTCACTTTCTCAAATGTGGTTTTCAAGAGTTAATTTTACTTTTCACCTGGAACACAAATGTCGTTGGCAAAATAATGCCTTCCTCACCTCAAAGATGCCCATGTTTCAATCTCCAGAACCTGTACCTATGTTACTTTACATGACAAAAAGGGACTCACAGATATGATTAGATTAGCATCTGAGGAGACAAAGTTATCCTAGATTACGCAGGTGGGCCCAGACATAATCATAGGTATCCGCGGAAGAGGGAAGCAGGAGCAACAAAGCCAGAGAAGGAAAGGCCATGGGAGTAGAAGCTGGAGTGGCTGGGGCTAGAAGCCAATGACTGCTAACAGCCTCTAAAACTATGCAGAAGGCAAGTAGGCAGATTGTCCCCGAGAGCCCTCAGGAGGGATGCTGCATGGCTCACACCTTGATTTTAGCCAAATAGAACCCACTGGGATTCCACACTTCTAGAATTCTAAGACAATAAAGTGTGTTGTTCAGATGCCACTATGTTTGCAGTGATTTGTTACATCAGCAATAGGAAATTATATTTTTTATGGAAAAAAAGTTAATCATGACCCTTGTGACATATTATATGCAAAAATGAACTCACAGTGGATAATAAACCAATGTTGAACTATAAAAAGATCCTTTCAAAGATCTTTGTGACCTTAGAGTGGACAACTATTTCAAAGACAGAACAAGTTAATACAAAACAAAGACTTCATCAAAAATTAAAACTTCTACTCATAAAAACTTTCCTTGAAGAAAATTCAAAGGTAGCTCCAGATGAAAAGAAAATATTTGCAATACATATATTTGACAAGGACTTGTATCTAAAAAACATAAAGAATTTACACAACTCAAAAAAAAGCATACAACCTAAAGCTTAAAATAACAGGCAAAAGACTTAAACATGCACTTCACAAAAGAAAATGTACAAATAGCCAATAAGCACATGAATATGTTCCACATCATCAGTCATAAGAGAAATATAAGTTAAACAAATGATGTCAAGGATTTAGAGCCACTGAGATGCTCATCCTTTGTTGGTGCAAAGGTAAACTAGAACATTGAAAAAGAGCTTTGTAGGTTCTCATACATTTAAATCTATATTCCCATACTTCCCATTAATTCTACTTCCTGGTATTTACCTCAGGAAAGTGGAACTATTTCTCTACACAAAAACTTATATTTGAATACTCACAGCAGCTTCATTTATAATAGCCCAAAACTGAAAATAACTCAAATGTTCATCAACAAATAAATGGATGAACAAACTCTACTATAGCCACAAAATGGAATACTACTTGGCAGTGAAAAAGAATAAATCACTACTACAGGAAACAACAAGGGATGGATCACAAAAACATGATTCTGAGAGAAACATGCCAGACACAAAAGAATACATTCTATAAGATTTCATTCTGACGAAGTTCAATGATAGACACAACTAAAATCTATCTACAGTGATAAAAAGCAGGTCTGTGGTTACCTGGGGCTGGGAGTCCCACTGGGTGTTGACTGGAATGAAGCAAGGAATGTTTGGGGTGAGAGAAATGTTCTATATCTTGATTGTGGTGGTCATTTCATGGATATATACATTTATCAAAATTCATTTAAGTAGATGTTAATTATGTAAATTATCTTCCAATGCAGTAATAGATTTAAACTTCTTTTAAAAGACAATAGTTTTAAGCATGCAAAAGGTAGGAATAAAGTTAAAAATTCTCTTTCCCCTGTCTGGGGCAAAAAGAAATTAAGACTGAGACACTCCATTGCATGAGAAAGCAAGAGAGCCATTCAAGACAAAGACAGATCTTGTTGAAAGGCAGTGGAGCAGGAATGAAGATGGGACAGTGTGGGCATCAAAAAAAATGAAATGCAGTTGATTGAAACTTATTTGATGTATAAAAAACCAGAAGATTCATAATAAAAGAAAAGAGAGAGAGAGGGGGTAAATGTTACTAGACACCACTGGGAGTGACTGGGTAATTGGACCACCAACCTCTTTTCCTGAGCATTATCAATTAAAGGAAAAGAACTAACCATCTATCTTGTATTTACTGTATAAGTTACATGCTGCAGAAACTAAACACCTACAGGTGATAGGGAAAATTTCTTATTTAAGAAGATGGGTAGTTAATAGATATGAAAAAATCATAGAATTAGAAACATCCCTATTTTAAAACCACAACTGAAACCACTGGTTCAGGCAATGGACATCAAGGCATGAGCAATGACTGAAAGTTTACCTCAATTTAACATTATGAAGAGTATAATGACGAGATTGAGCTGTTCTACATGAAGCCATTGGGCAATTGAACAACAATCATAGTGAGGCAAGAAAGCATTGCACAATATGAAGTGCGCTAAGAAGTGTTCTTGCCCAAAATGTTGAACTTGACTTTAATCCACCCCATAGCACTAATTTCCATGTACAAAAAAACATGGGGACGATAAAAAATATGTTCAATGACACCATCAGGAAGCAACCAGACAAACCTAAAACACGAGATTATCTACAAAACATCTAAACCAGAACCTGGGACAATAGTGAAACCAAAAGAAAAATAATAAAAGTGCATAAACTGTATTATCCTAACAATGTGTTATTAATTAACTGACAATGTGTTATTTGTTCAAAGTTAGGCAAAAAGAGCAATGGAACAGAAATTTCGGAAGTTGGTAGTTTGTGGCCTCAGGAGTTCTCCAGGTGAAATTGGAAATGAGCCCCAATACAAGAAGGGTGAGGAGAGACCAGAGGAAGAGGCAGACCACTCCAGGGTGGTAGGTGGCAGGTTGAACAAGCTAGGGGATTTACACATGAGGCATGGGTGGCCCACAGTGAGCAGACCTCCATACTTCCCACTGGAATCTCAAATTCCATACAGAGGTCTTCACTGGGGTCAGTCCCATATTCAGTCCAGATGGTGCTAACAAAACACATGGGCCCCTCAAGCCTGCATCCTTAAAAACAGCACCCACTTTGGGAGTAGGGGCAGAATGTATATGCCAAGGAGCACAGTAGGAGTGCCCGGTGGTGAGGAGCCCCAACTGCCCAGGTCCAGCTCAAGGGTCAACAAGCAGTCATGTCCTCTTCATGACCTCCCCTAACAGATGTCCACAGTTCATCACATAATAGTTTGTAGGTTCAAGTCAGTGGGAGTATCATAAAATAGCCAATAAAAGGTTTTGGTGAAAATTAGATATTTAGGAAGTTATGATAATAAAGTTGTTCCTGCCATATCACAAAAAAATAATTACAGATGGAGTAAAAACCTAAGCATAAAAATAGTATTAAAAATGTAACAAAAGTAAAGGAATACTTCTATTATCCTGGAATTGGAAAGGCCTTCCTCATTAAACACAAAATGCAAAATCCATAAATGAAAATGCTGGTCATTTAAGAAAAATATTGTTAAAACCAAGGTTTAATGTTAAAAGTGAAAATCAGACAGTTAACTGGAGAGAAATGTTTTCAACTTGCATAAATAGACAAAGCGTTAGTTTATAGACTATATGAAGAACTACAAACCAAAAAAAGAGGGATACAAAAACCCTAAGGAAAAGTGGGCAGAGGATATATATAATAAATCAGTTCATACAAAAGGAAAAATGTGAGGATGTAACACAAAATATATATGCAACTTCTCAAAAATATGCAAATAAAAATAGTAAGTACATATAAATGATACTAGCAATGATAGAAATACATGATTTAGGTTCGAGGGTGGGAGGCAGGAATGGGTGGGGTGGGAGGCATGATGGGGTGAAAATGGAGACACTGTACTTGAACAACAATAAAAAAAACTTTTTTAAAAAAGAAATTGAGACTTCCAGCAAGGTAGAGGCATAGGTAGATACACTGTGCTTCCTCACACAAAAGGAAGACGACAACAAATTTAAAAACAAAAAACAACCAGAACTGACAGAAAATCAAACTGTATGGAAGTCTGACAACCAAGGAGTTAAAGAAGAAACACTCACCCAGACCAGTAGGAGGGGCAGAGAAGGGCAGCAGGGCTGAAGGACTGGGATGGGCAAAGCAGCAGTTGGTGGACCAGGTGGTCCCACATTTGCGTGTGGATAAACCAGGAGGGACAACTGGGGGAGCGAGATAGACTGCACAACCCAGGGTTCCAGTGCAGGAAAATAAAGCCTCAAATCTCTGACTGCAAAATCCTTTGCGAGTTGCAGCAGCAGAAAAGCTCCCAGCCTCACAGGAGAGTTCGTTGGGGAGACCCACAGGGTCCTAGAATGACACGAACCCTCCAACTCGGAAATCAGCACCAAAAAGGCCCAATTTGCTTGTGGGTAGCAGCGGAAGTGACAGAAAGCCAGCAGAGAGCTGAATAAGCAGCATTGTTCCCTCTTGGACCCCTCCCCCACATACAGCACCACAAAGCAGTGGTGTGGGTTGTCCCACCCTGGCAAATACCTAAGGCCTTGCCCCTAATGTAACAGGCACTCCAAGACAAAAAAAAAAAAAAAAAGAACAAAGCTCCAGAAAAAATACAAATAGTGACAAAGAGATAGCCAATCTATCAGATGCACAGTTCAAAACACTGGTAATCAGGATGCTCACAGAAATGATTGAGTATGGTCACAAAATAGAGGAAAAAGTGAAGGCTATGAAAAATAAAATAAAGAAAAATATACATGGAACTAACAGTGATGGGAAGGAAACTGGGACTCAAATCAACAGTTTGGACCAGAAGGAAGAAATAAACATTCAACCAGAACACAATGAAGAAACAAGAATTCAAAAAAAATGAGAAGAGGCTTAGAATCCTCCAGGACAACTTTAAACATTCCAACATCTGAATCATAGGGGTGCCAGAAGGAGAAGAGGAACAGCAAGAAATTGAAAACTTATTTGAACAAATAATGAAGGAGAACTTTCCCAATCTGGCAAAGGAAATAGACTTCCAGGGAGTCCAGGAAGCTCAGAGAGTCCCAAAGAAGTTGAATCCAAGGAAGCACACACCAAGGCACATCATAATTACATTACCCAAGATTAAAGAGAAGGAGAGAATCTTAAAAGCAGCAAGAGAAAAGGAGACAGTGACCTACAAAGGAGTTCCCATATGACTATCAGCTGATTTCTCAAAAGAAACCTTACAGGCAAGAAGGGGCTGGAAAGAAGTATTCAAAGTCATGAAGGCAAGGATCTACATCCAAGATTATCTATCCAACAAAGCTATCATTTAGAATGGAAGGGCAGATAAAGTGCTTCCCAGATAAGGTCAAGTTCAAGGAGTTCATCATCATCACCAAGCCCTTATTATATGAAATGTCAAAAGGGACTTATCTAAGAAAAAGAAGAATATCAAAAATATGAACAGTAAAATAACAACAAACTCACAACTATTTACAAACGAACCTAAAAAAAAACAAAAGTAAACTAAGCGAACAATAGAACAAGAACAGAATCACAGAAATGAAGATCACATGGAGGCTTATCAGTGGGTAAGGGGAATGAGGTAATGGGAGAAAAGTTACAGGGAACAAGTAGCATTAATTGTAAGTAAAAAATAGACAGGGGGAGGTTAAGAATATTATAGGAAATGTAGATGCCAAAGAACTTATATGTATGACCCATGGACTTGAACTAAGATGGGGGTGGAATGCCGGTGAGAGGGTGCTGCAGGGCGAAAGGGAATAAAGGGGGAAATGGGACAACTGTAATAGCATATCAATAAAATATATTTAAAATTTTTAAGTAAAAAAATTTAAAAATAAAAGAAAGAAATGATTAGATAATGATGATATATAATATATTATACAAATTACATATGTACAACTGCAAGTAAAGATATATCATATAAAAAAAAGCGAGGTGAAAAAATCTTGAAAAAAAGATATATCATATTATAATATACAATTTTTCAGCCCACAGAACAGGGTTTCTTATAGTATTTCAGCTCTGTTCCTAGGGTTTACTTCCCAGGAGAAAGGATTTCATGAGACCCAAGCAAAAGCTACAAGGCTTTTTACAGCCTAGATTCGAAGTTCCAAACATCACTTGTGTTACATTCCTTTGCTCAAGGCTGCCCACCTCAGATTCACCCCAGATTCAAGGGAAGGAGACTTTGGCTGTACCTTTGGACGTGGAAAGCAGTACATGAGCACAGGCAGGGACACAGACGGTGGTGGCCATCTTGGATTTCTACCCCACACAACTCTTTTCTCATTATTCAATCAGGTCAGAGTCCAGATCAGGAAGAAGAAAAGCTTTTTATTGGGCTTCCACAAACCTGCAGCAAAGCTGCTGATGGGAACCTAGATGCTCCTGTGAAGGGCAATTTGGTTGATTCAATCCCACAAAGAAGCGGCAAGTACACCAATCTAAATTGTAGGATCTGAAATGTTTGTTCATGAATATACCCACAGAGCTTTGTACAAAAACATGTGTCCGCATCATTCTGTACGAGCAAGCAATAGGAACGGTGGGAATGATTGCCGCTGAGGTGATCGCCAAAAGCAATGGTCTATCCATACAATGCAATACTGCACAGAAGTTCCAAAGAGTCGAGTAGATGTATATGCAAATTATATGGAAACCTTTCCAAGACTTAACCTGGGACTTGCCTTTTATGTATAATAATGATATTAGTAATGCAAAGATGTTGCTGAGTTGTATATACATGTGATCTGTAAGACTGACTATATAATTTTAACAATGTTCTTTTTCTTGGGAGAGTAATAGGAGAGGAATGTCAAGGAAGTCTTTAGCTTCATCTCTACTCAATGTTTCATAATAAGACCATATTCGTGTGTTACTTGTGTAATGATTAAATAAATTTTAAAATATGTAATGAACTAGAGTCAGAGATTTGAAGCAAGACATGCGTTTGCTGTGCTTCTGCGGACTTGATGGAGAGGGGGGGGAGGGTGGGTTCCCCGTGGGAAGAGCTGAGGCTGCCCCCTGGTGGTCACCCAGTAAGGAAATGGGAAACTTCAGTCCTAGAGTCACAAGGACCTGAATTCTGCCCAACACAACTGAAAAAATTGAGCTTGGAAGCGGGTATTTCCGCCAGACCTTCCAGAGGAGACAGCCTGGTCAACACCTTGATTTCAGTCTGTGATCCCGAGCCGAGGCCAACACCATACCTGACCTCCGACCTACGGAACTGTGAGCTACTCCATGGGTGTTTTCGGCCCCTCGGCTTGCGGTGATTTGTTACACCGCAGTAGAAAAAGAATACACGGAGTAAGAAGGCAGGAAGAGGTACCCAACGCATCAAACAGAAAAGCAGAGGAGAGACTGACGGAGGGGAGAGGGGCCCCAGCATTACTGCTATGGCGTTTCTGCCGCACAGAAACGTGGGAGGGGGAGTGCATTTTCCCCACTAACGTAGAGGTGGAGACATTCGCCATCAGCTCCCGCCAGGAGCTCCCTGATGCCTTAGCCCGTTGTTCTCACAGAGGCTCCATTGATACATGGGCAGGACAAGCCTCAGTGCTGGCCTCTCTTGTGCGTTACAATGGACTCGCTCTCCCCAGACCTCAGCCACAGACTGCCAGATGTGTTCCCGCATCATTGTGACAACCAGGGACACGCTCTAACATTTCCATCGGTGCCCAATGGGGGTGACAGCACCATTGGTTGAGAAACCGGGGAAGCTCAGCCCATTGTTTTTCAGACAATAGGAGTGAATACTAGAGAAAGGGCTCTGAGAACGTCTTCCAGCCCCTC
>VMDR010022297.1:0-16288 GCA_007922815.1 Macrotus californicus
AGGTTGTCTTACACGTCTGGTGGTCTTTCATTGTTGTTGTTGCCCATTCAGATTTAAGAATAGGATGCTAAAAGGCTAATGAAGAACTCTACATGGGTACATGGGTGTTACAGAGTGATGGGCTTCACTTTGTGATGGTGGAGGAAAGAAACATTTTGTTTCTTCTCTGGGTCTGTTTAGCTCTTCCAGAAAACATTCCTAATTTCTTGCCTAGGGAAATGACTTTTAAACATTTTTGAAAGTAAGAAATGATTTTTCATCACATTCCAATCCACACTTATACCCATATAGATACATGCAAAAAAGTTTAGTGAAACAATATTTACTTTTTTATATATAATATACTCTATTATCTGTCTAGTCTTTAACATTTTATTTTCCTTAATGTTTGTGATAGAGCTTGTTATGTACTAATCAGATCCCTTGCAATGAAGGACTGATAGCCCTAGTCACTGAAAGTGCTACTGGTAGGCAACCTTGAGCTGTCAGCCCCTTCAGGGACTGTCTCAGTGCAGAGAGCTTCCATGCCCTAGGTCACACTTCCTGGGATGGCTACATCCTGTGAGAGGGGATGTATTAATTTGCCAGGGCTGCCATAACAAAATACCACAGACTGGGTGACTTAACAGAAATGTATTTTCTCACAATTCTGCATGCTAAAAGTCCAAGATCAGGTGTCAGCAGTTTGTTTTCTACAAGGGCCTCTCTCCTTGGCTTGCAGATGGCCACCTTCTTGCTGTGTCTTCACATGGCCTTTTGTCTGTGTATGCATGCCCCTGGAGTTTCTTCCTTTTTTTTATAAGGACACCAGTCACATTGGATTACTGCTCTACCCTGAGGGCCTCTTCTTCACTTAATCACCCCTTTAAAGACCTCAGCCCCAAATAAAGGATAAAGGAGTAAAAGCCTGCCTTTTTAGCCTGATTTGGGACACTTCTGAAAAGCTTCTTCAGTATTCCCTGTGGGCTTGGCTAAAAAGGTCATTGGGCCTTGAATCACAGTTCCACTTCTTCCTTTTACAGGTGTTGATCCCAAGGGTATGCCCTGATAAAAATTCTGAACTCTCAGCTCTGTCTGAGAGTCTGCTTCCTGGGGAAACCAACCCATGACAATGTTGGTTATGACTCATTAAACTGATTCCATAATCCACTAATCATAACTGACTTCATAACCCACAGTTTGAAAAACACTGGCCTAGTGGTTAGTTGCCTGATTAACAGGGCTTCGATTGTGTGGCAGGGGAGAGAGTACAGATAATCCAACCATTATCTGCATAGACTTCCAACTCACTTAACTGTTTACATCCCATGACTTACCTGTGTCTTCTCTCAGATACAATTTCTCTGATGCTCAGGCCTTTCCTACTGAATGTCTCCAGGGAATAATCATCCCATCTCCTTTCCTCCTGGGGCAGGAGGGAGTAGCCTGGCTGCTGATTTTCTGTGTCTGGAGGTACAAGAGTAGTTGGCTATCCCATATATAAGCTTTTAACTTATCTCCTGTTTGGCAACCCACAACTTATCCTCAATCTCTTCCAAATCTGGTGACCCCACATCCTGAGCCTCTTTCTTATTTTCAGTATCCCCCACTGCTCTATTCTTTTTCCATCAAATATTTGTCGCTATCTCTCATCCCTTCACAACCCCTCTCCTGGTCTCTACTGAGAGGAACTATATACCTTTGTTCATTCTGCCGTCTTTAGCTGGAAGCCAGCAGCTAGAAGTTGTGTGGCAGTCGTGTCACCGCTGTGTCTGAGGAATGGGCTGGGAGGCTTGTTTCTTGTTTTTTCACTTGGCTTGCATCTTTTTGTGCAAGGAGTTTTTTTATAAAAGGAGCTTTGCTTTATGTGAGGATATAAAGTTAAATCATATGGAGATCTAACTTCAAAGTTCTTATGAGCCACGAAGAGCTCTAAGATTAAATATGATATACAAGTGAAAGTGATGGATATTTAAGAAAGCAGATCTGGCATTGTAGAAATTTGAAGGAAAGAGTAGTTCTATTTAAAATAAAGGGTAAAATACTGGTCAATAAAAAGTAGTATAAAATGGACCCTAAGGGTTAGCACTGACTAGAGAAATTACCAGGGATAGGAAGCAATTTTTCAGCCACAGACTGAGCGCCCCTGCATGGGAGGCATGGTGCTGGTGAAATAAATGGGGAGGGGAAATGGTCACAGCCTTCCTTCAAGGAGTTCACATCAATTACAGTAATGAGAAAGCCAAAACATAGAACAGAACAGAAAAACACCAATACAAATCCAATTGTGTATTCCTTAAAACCCACTATTATCATTATTTCCTATTAAAGAGTTGATTTGTAATATTGCTTAACAGATTCTATTCACATTATGTGGCATATAATCTAAGCTTCTTGAAAAGATAAGAATAGTTGCCAAAAATGGGGGAAAAACCTCCAGCAACATCTTTCTAATTCTTCATACCTTAAATATTGAGAAGGTTCAGGAATTATTCTGTAGTGCTGCAATTTTAGACATAGCAACATCAAGGTGAGGGTGCTTTGAGGAAGACCTTTCTGGTAGCCTTAAAACACACACACAAGTAGCAGAGGCTTGCCCCCCACCCCCCAGGGGCCTGCCCCACAAAGTAGGAAAGGCTTGGCAGGGCTTCTTCATTAAGCTGGCTGGCCCTTATTTCTGATGTTGGCTCTGGAATTGCTCCATCATAATTCACAGCCAATTAATCTTGTCAGGCAGCCTATTGATTTCCAGCACTGTCATTACAAATAACCATCCCTATGAGCCATTGTCTCAATACACCCATTCACTTTAAAATGTGAGTAAAACATGTCAATTTGAACAAAAGATAAGGGCATCTGTTTTCACTGAAAAAAGTTACAACACTCAGATGGGCTCATACATTTTGGTAGAGTTTTCAAAAATAGAAAATCCAGTTATTGTGTATGGGGGAGTTTTGAAAAAAATAATCTAATAATAAAAGAACTGCTTTGCAACTACTCATTTGTGGCTAGAGCTTGTTAATTTATTTTAAAAACCCATAGTGGTCATTGGAAAAATTATTATTTTTTTCTCCCTAAGCCATTATTGTTCTTTGGCTGCTGAGCAGTGGGAGTGTGAATATGTCTACCTGTGTGAAGGAGAGAAGATGAGTGAGTGGATTTGTGGGAGAACAAAGGAGTGAGTGGATAGTGGGTGCCAGGTCACTGAGTGTGTGTGTGGGAGGAGGCTGGGCCCATGAGTCAGCAGGGAGTAGGAAGCCAGGTATGTGTGGGTGATGAAGTGGGCCAGAGGAGAAAACAGTACAAAGCCATTTTGCAAATGTGAAGATTTAAAGAAAATATCCATAGAACCATACAAAAAAGCATTAGAAAACAATTCATTAGTGGTTCTAATTTAAAAAGCAAAGGTTTCTGATAATGCCATCTAACAGAGAGCTGTTTTGAATTTTTAAAGTTGTTTTTAAGAATTATTTCTGTGTTATTTAGCCTGAGAATTGGTGGTGAACCTGCCAATGTCATTGCTAAAGAATGTTCTGAACCTATATATTAGTTTTAAGAGCAAACTCTGAGGTGCCTCCAGACACAGGAGTGGCATAAGGCAGTGCAAAGAAATGAGATAAAGACTCATGGTTGAGGTGAGATTCAATCTTCCATCTAAAATAAGCCTTAAAATCCCAGGGAGGAAGGGGTGCTTTTCTTTCCTTGTTAGCCAAAGGCATTTATATTGTTTCTTTTGTAACTATAAATGGGATTTTTAAGAAAATCTGCATTACAGTCTGAAACTGAAGCACAGACTCATATAATTTTAATGGGATCATAGAAATCATCCTGATGAATGACCACATTTACAGAATGAATTAAACTGAGACTCAAGAGCTCAAAAGGACTTGGCCAAGGAGTGCAGTAGAGTCCATGAAGTTTGATCAATGAGTCAATCAATCAGCGAACATGAATGGAATACAAGGGCACTGACCTCCACCCACAGCAGGCTCCTAGAATAAATGTGAAATGGGAAAGTAGGAGGGGGAAGCTGAGGCGTGTGTATGACTCCACCCAGAGGGCCAACAGGGCACTGGCACAGCTGGATGCAGGCTAGAAAGAGCTCCACTCTGGTACTGAAAGCCTATCTATGGATAGCTGGGAGGCGGTCTGGGGACACCTAGTAACTATGTAACAATGTGAGCTTCCTGGCCAGGAGGTGGCCTTATCAGACTACAGCTTAGCTAATGAGTTTGTATCTCATTTCCACGGGTTTTAGCCTGTGTTTTCCCTTTGAGCTGATTCAGATCCGATGGGCTGGCTTCTTGTTGAACTTCACAAAGAGAGCGAGGACTGTTTGGATTTTTTTTCTTCAGTTAGCCCAGTGAATCCCAAAGTAAATATTTCTTGTCTTTCTCTTCTCTTTTATGGAAGTCCTTTAATTACACCTTGAAAGCTAGATTTTCAAACGAATGTTTTCTGTGTATTGAGGACATACAGTCAAGGGCAAGATGAAACAGTGGGCAGCAGTAACTATACAGTAAAATCAAAACTAAGATTCCCTTAGTTTTAAAATATAAAGTTGGTAGCCTCTGAATCTCTTCCAGGGGCCACTGAAATAGAAAATCTGTCTACAAGACTATTAAGTAACAACTACACTTATTATACTATGAGAATAACTGTGATGTTATTTCTAATACTGGTATTTTTGGCATTTATTTTGCAAAATGTATAAATGCCTCTATTTGATTTTTAAGAAATAGACATGTGTGGTGTTAAGGCCTGAATTGTGTTACCCCACCCCCTAAAAAAGAAAAATTCACACGTTGAAGTCAACCCTAGTACCTCAAAATTTAAGTATATTTGGAGGTAGGGCCTTTAAAAGAGTAATTAAGTTAAAATTAGGTCATATGAATATGCTTTAATTCAATGTGATTGGTCTTATAAGAAGAGATTAGGACACAGACACACACAAAATGAAAACCATGTGAAGACACAGGAAGAAGTTGACCATCTATAAGCCAAGGAGAGAGGCCTCAGAAAAAACCAACCTTGCTGACATCTTGATCTTGGATGTCTAGCCTCCACAATCTTAAGGACATAAATTCCTGTTGTTTAAGTCACCCAGTCTGTGGTACTTTGTTATGGAGTAACTACAGAATTCCTAGCAAACATATGGTCTTCATTGTGTGATACACTTTGCCCTTGGGTGTTTTCTATCTGAGAGAGGGTTAAGGTCAAGACAGAGATTACCCTCACCTACTTCTTGAGTCTTCTCAAGTCAAATGATTGGAGAAGGCTATGTTTGAAATAACTTATCCTAGGAAAGAAGGGGGAAGGCTGCAAAAGAGAATTGAGTAGTACTGAGAGGGGCAGAGCGAATCTGGCCCCAGAGAAAAAGGTGTAGGCTCCTGGGAAAATGATAGTAATGGGTCTGGGAACTGCCCTCCTCTTCCTGCCCAAAAGCATTAAAATGCTTCTTATGATACAGCTCTGTTACCTATGAAATATTTATACAGTGTATAAATTCTCTGGGTACCTTTCACATGAATGATTCAGATTTCTGATTTTTAAAAATAATAAACTAAAGATATTGTACTCACACAAATACAGTATTTCAGTACTTAAAAATAGCCTGAAATATGAAAACTGATATTTGGATTCCTAATACTACCCAGAACTCAACCCATTAAGCTTACAGTTGACAGGATTGAGTCAAAGTGATTATCCCTCCTACACACCTGGAGGATCGGCTATGTGAATGAACTGAGCTCACAGTAAATCCATAGCAATGTTAAGCAGCATTAAACATTCTTTTTTTAGAAGTTAGTAGATGTAAACTCCTTGCCCAGAGTAGGCTCTCCATAAATATTTGTTAAATTAAAGAGAATATCACCTAAAATCAAGATAACACCAACAAATGGCATATTTATCCAGAAGTTCAAAGATTTAATGCAGATGACCAACTTGTTTTTAAAAGAAGGTGATTTGTAATGATTAGAGCAAATGTCATATTTTCTTTAATTTTGGATTATTTATGCTGTTAGAGTATAATTTTCAAAAGAGAAAATGACCAACATGCAAATAATAAATGAATACATAGAAAGCTTTTGCTCAGCATATTAAAAATGAGAGAGCAGGGGCAGCACAGGGAATAAATACCACAGTAACTTTGTACAGTGACAGATGATTATTACACTTATCATGTAATCACATCATAAGGTACATATTTAAATGCAGAATTACACTGCTATACATCTGAAATTAATATAATATTGTATGTCAACTATAGTTTAATATTTTAAAAAATGAGAGAGCAGTAAGACGTTAAAACCAGTCCAGTGAGCACTTGAAGAGCTAGGTGTATATATGCAGTTGACAAAAGGAAGGAAGAAGTACGATCTGGTGATGGTAACTACCCTGCAGCCACTTCATTCATTATTTGCCCCCGCCCACTGCTCCCAACCCTCTTAAACATCCCTGCCCCGCAGCAGGGACTGCTTGACCTCTCCCTGCAGGCTCGTAACTTCATTCAGTACTCCTTCCAGGTTGGAAATGAAAGGAGATTTTGTCTGAACAGTCTAGAACTCAGCAGTTAAATCACCTGACTTCTTATTTTTCTCTAAACTTATGTATCAGTACCGCCAAGTGGCCCACTGCCCTGTGTCCTCAGTCTGCCCCACACAATATACCCCAGAGTTGGTGGCTGCCTTAATCCCTGTGCCCCAGTTGCAGTCTCAGAGACCTGACTAGAACTGCCACCCCCTTAGGGTTGAGCTCCTGCCTCATTCTCACCAGAAACTAGTGACTTGTGCCTGAATCCTGGAACAAAGGCAGCTCTGCAACTTACAGCTTTCCCAGGTGCCAACTATCTCCTGGAGCAGCCAAACCTCATCTGCTCCTGGACCCTCTGTCAGGGATCAGGGTACCGCTCTCCACTTACCTCCCAGGACATATCTGTCATTTTTATGACCCTACTTCACTAACTGCTTGCTGAGACCACCATCCCCTTTTGTTACTATTTCTCAAAAATAATATCCTCTTTGTTGCTAAATCTTATCTTACTACACTTTCCTCTGGCATTGCACACTGCTAACTACTCTCTCCTTGGAAATTCTCTTCCCTTGGCTTATGTGGCACTCTGCTCTCCTGGTTTGCTTCTCCAGCCCTTCATTTTCTGCCCTCCTCTTAAGTGAAGGTGCTCTTCAGGGTTCTGTCCTTGCCTGTCTTCTCATTTGACTCTTCCCACTCACTCTGGCTATCTTTTATCCCCATACCTTTGGCTTCAACTAAGACCCAAATCTTGCCCACAGCTCCTTCCTAAGCTTCAACTCTTTGAGCCACATATGTGTTAGATGTGCCTCAAAATCACTTCCATACAGAATTCATTATTTTTCTTTCTCAACTTGTATTTTGTTTTCCTGCTCTCAGGAAATAGAATGGATAGTCATTCAGGCCAGAAACCCAAACCACTTTAATGGGCAAATGGATACCTACTACCCTTGCCTTGCTTTATATCCTAATTATTCTGACCTCTCTGCACTTTGAATGGTTTTGCTGTTTCCATTCCACCGTCCTTCCTCCATAGTGCTACCAAATCAATTTTCAAGAAATTTTGAGTGCAATCCATTAAGGGTTGTGCAACTACTTTAGTGGATTGTGTCAACTTTTCCTAGATAAAATAGACTAGGATGGAAAATATAAGGATAAGTGAAGTTTCATCAATTTTTCATTACACACACACACACACACACACACACACACACACACACACAGAGACAAAAAGTAACAATGATTTGAACCAACTTCTGGTGAAAGTGAAAGAGGAAAGCACCAAAGCAGGACTGTATTTGAACATCAAAAAGACAAAAATCATGACTACGGAAGAAATACACATAAAAACAAGACATTGAAGTCATTAAAAAACTTTGTCAACCTTGGTTCAGCAATCAGTTCAAATGGAGAATGCAGCCAAGAAATCAAGATAAGACTGAGACTTGAAAGGGCAGCTAAAGACCAAAGCTAAAATCATCCAAACCCTCGTATTCCCAATTACTGTGAATGAATGTGAAAGTTGAACAGTGAAGGAGGCTAAAAGGAAAACCATTGATTCATTGGAAATATGGTGTTAAGGGAGAGCTCTACAGATACCCTGGACCTCCAGGAAGATGAACAGGTGAGTCATAGAGCAAATTAAGCCTGAAGCATCACTGGAGACAAAAATGACAAAACTGAAGCTGTCCCACTTTAGGAAACCATGAAAAGGCAAAGTCTTTAGAAAAGACAGTCATGCTAAGAAAAATAGAAGGCAGCAGTAAAACAGGAAGACCAAATATGGGATGGACTGACTCCATAAAAGAAGCCGTAGTCATGAGTCTGCAGGAGCTGAGCAGGGCTGTTGAGGACAGGATGTTGTGGACATCACTCATTCATAGGGTCTCCAGGAGTCAGAGTCAACTCATTGACATTCCTCTAAAATACAAAACTGATTGTGCCACTTCCTTTCTTGAAATGCTTGCTTCATAGGTTCCTCAGTGTCTACAGAATAAAATCCAAGTATTTAGGAAAACCTTCCTAAATGATGGAGCCACAGCCTGCTTCTGTCCACTTCCTCTCATGATTTTAGACTGGGGAACACTTTAGGAGTACATGGTAATATTCCAGGAGCTACTAGAAGCCCCTGGAGAAATGGTCTAGATCTCCGTATAACAATTCTACTTGCTGGTAAGTATGGACAATACTCTTTTTGTATTCCAATAGCATGGGTATACTGCAAAGCAGAATTTAAAAGTCTCATGAATTTTAATACTAGAATGTAATGAAAGATTCCCTAAAAGTATAAGACAGGATTCTTTTCTGTGCTGCTTAGAGTAAACATTGGAAGATAACTGCCACAAGCACCAGACATGCTCTGACACTGTCCTTTCACATCTACCATGAATACAAGATACTCATGTTCTAAAACATGTAGGTGCAGTGATGCCGCATGGAGCTACTCTGTGCCTCGGGTCACACAGAGCTCACTTGCTGAAGCTGACTTAGCTCACAGGAAAAGGTGCACGATAGGGGTTAGAGCCTAAACACCTAGGTTCAAATGCCACTCTGTCCTTTATGGGTTCTAAGGAGTTAGGCTAGGCTTTTAACAGAGATCCGCCTACAGCACCTGTCACCCCATGGGTCCTCAGAAAATATGAGACTAATAGAGCTGGTTAGGCAGGTTCCACTTCCTCCCACATGCTGTTCAGGGATCTCTCCAAAACTGAGCCCTCCGTGAAACAGTAAACCTTTTATACATAGAGGTGATAAGAGTTCTCCCTACTAACATCTTATATCAAGTCATTTAAGTCCTCTACACTCAGTTTCTTTTTCTGAAGAATGGCACTCATAATAACAATACCTCCCTAAGAGAGTCATTTTTTGAGGATGACATGAGATAATATATGTGAAAACACTGTGTGAACATACCTCCTCTATTACAAGAATATTGTTTTTATAATACAATACTTAGCTTATATATAAACCTGCTTGGTACCAAAGTTTTCTGTAAATTTGGTTTCCATTAATACCTAGAACATCTCATTTCTTTAACTGGTTTGAGGACTCAGAAATGTTCTCTTCTTAATTGTACCAGAAGTAGACTGATAATACACTGCTCTAAAGCTCTCAGGGGGTGTTTGACACTGAGAATACATTCCCTAAACCCTGCTGAAGCTATAACAAAATTATCAAAGCTTAGAGAGTTGTTGTCAGCTTTATCATTTCTGATTCTTGTGAAATTGTGTATTCTACTTAAAGAAGGGAGTATTTTCAATCTATTTGGTGGTTTCTGGACAGATGGCTACAGCAGCAGCATAATTTTGAACCCAAATCTCAACATAAAAATACAGAGCAACAACTTAGCAAAATCAGAACACCCATGGACAGCATTCACACTGACACTAGGTTACAAGGCACCTGCACAAACGTCAAAATACATGTGAGTGAAGACAAACCACCAATGGCCAGAAGACCTGAATTATATCAGCATCTGAACAGGAAAAGCACAGAAACAGTGAAGACTTGAGAGACTTGAGAAAGGGAGAAGCCCCAAATGAAGCAATGAGTATTCACTGGAAAGCATGTGGACAGGTTCTGCCCAATGCAGTCAATGGTGATTGCAAGGGTCTGTTACAAAGACTGAGGCTCACTTAAGCAGTCCAGGCCTATGAACTCTCTCTAGAGACTGATCTGCAGGAGCTTCCTTCTAGGACAGAGTGTCACACTGAAGAGACATGCTGAGAGTGGAATCAAAATTGAGCTGGACAGAGACTAGAACATAGGGAGGAGGCCCAGATAAAAGTGAGGGAAGGGAACAGAAGCTGGAAGTTTCATACAGTGTGGTGACCCTTCTTAATACTGCCTGAAAACAACAGAAGAGAAAGTTTGTGAAGTTAGAAAAGCTACTCAGCCACGTCTCCTACCAAAAGTTCTGGAAAACCACTTTCAAATCAGAATTAGAAACATAAAAGTATAAAGACCAAATCCTTTACAAAGTTATTTCTAAGAAAAATAATGAACAGAATAATACCCTACCTTTTTAAAAATGATTTTTAGAGAGAGAAAAGTGGAGACAGCAAGAGAGAGAAACATTGGTTTGTTGTTCCACTTATTTATGCATTCATTGGGGCTTCCTGTATGTGCCCTGACCAGGAATTGAAACAGCAACCTTGACATATTGGGATGACACTCTAACCAACTGAGCTACCTGATCAGGGCTATCCTACCTTTTCCATATGAACTGTCCCACTAGGTCAACAAAGAGTAGATGAGGAGATGTGTCTCCTTATAAAAGTATTCTGACTGTAAGTGGAAAAGACATAGTGGAATTTGAATATCACTATTTTGTAACCCTCAGCCAATTAGTGGATCTAGACATCAACAGTAATACCACAAAAAGAGAATCAGCCACGTATTTTATGCCTCCTGATGAAAGAAAACAACACAACCTATCACCTTGCCCAAAGGGATAAAACCTAAATACAATGAAGCCTCTGAATTCAGCTGGCAGTTTTCAGGAAATAATGAGGACAGAGGAACATGAGAGAATGCGCCATGACTACGCAAACAGCAAACTGCAGGCTGTGGGAAACTCTGCAAGTCAAACATCTTGGCTTCTTCAATAGATAGATCATAAGGAAGAAAAATGGGAAGGGTGAACCTGTAGAATGAGAGAGACTTAAAAGACATAGCCAAAAATGTTTTAATGGGCAAAAATATAGTGTCTATGGGTGTGTACTTGGATCATAGAGCTATAAAGAAACACAGAAACAATTACTGTGAAAATCAGAATGGTGTATACTTTGGGGGGAAGGAGGTGGATTGAAATTAAGATGAGGCACATGGAGGGCCTCTGGAATAGCTGGAAAATTCTATTTCTTGATTTGGGTGTTGACTGTGAGAATGTTGGCCATGTAATAACTCACTAGGGTAAACATTTATTTTGTATTGTTTTTGAAACCTTTTATTTTACAATAGATATGATTTAAAGTAGCAAAACCTATTTAACATAAACGATAGCTATTACAAAAAAGGACAATTTCAACAAGATTCTCTTGTGTATTATTCAAGATTGATAAAGTATTAAAAAGAATATTTTCAGATTAATGTACTTGGCAAAGAGTAGAAAGGAGGAAAACTAGGAAATGGCAATAAAGAGCCTGGTGAAATGGAAGGTAGGAAGGGCAACCTCTTAATCCTAAAATAAATCCAAGAAATATTACGGGGATTAGGTGAGCCTTTTTCTATAAAGCGAGCTTAAATGTTACATAGAGGAATAAATCTTTATCAAGTCCCAGTCACTGGAGGATCTGGCCCTTTGAAACTCAGAGCCTAAAACTTTCCTTGACCTATTCTAACCTTGCTTTCATTATTGCTGAGAGAAGTTAAGAGCCTTAAATGTTTACATGTATTATTTTAAACATCATTGTTAGGCAAATTATCTCTAAGTGAAAAAAAACCAAAAAGACTGCCAACCTATATGAACATGCATTTCCAGGACACACCTACAATGTGGTTAGGACAGACAAATTCTAACCTGCAAAATGCATGCCTGAAAAAAGAGTCGACTTCCTCCCCCTGCCCCTCTAGTTGCTCCAGTGTCTTAATGGCTCCTCTTGCCCATCCTTCCAAATGGCAAGTGACCTAGTTAGCTGAACTCTCACATTAGACCATCCAGATTAGTCACTGCTTACTCTACTCCTCCCCTCCTTTTTTTCTCTATGATTCCTGCTATCCTCTCCTAACTTTCCCCAATGTAAACCATACTCCTTTGGCTGATTTATCTTCTCTTTCATTATTCGAATTGAAAATATTTGCTATTTAGGAAATTGAATACTTTAGAATAAAGATGTTATGTAAATCTACTAAACAAGATCAACAGAAGGCAAAATACATACTTGGTATAGAAGCAACTCCCCTTTTAAGTCAATGAGTAAATTTCAAAACAAAGAAAACACATTTGTCAAAGTTTAGAATAATGAATTAAACTCATTTATCAAGTCAGCATAAAACTCCAGATTACCATTTGCAGACACCTGTGAAGGCTTGGGGAGCTGTCAAAGTATCACGTAGTGACTTTTCCCTGTCTGTTGCTATTCTGGTTTTTGTCTTCTATGGAAGCACCTCTCGCTGTACAGGCTGCCAATGCCAGACACCCACTCCACCCCATCTAGCAAGAGCCAGGGCCAATCGCTTGCTAGTGGGACCAGCAAGGGAGTCAGTCTGCTCAGAGGGTGAAGGTGAGAGCTTCTAAGAATGGATTTACTTCCCTGTTTAAGGGATGGAAGGGGAATTAGTGGCCCCTGCCTTTGGTCACAGTTGTGTGAGGACGCAGTATCAGCAGCAGTGACAGCTTTTTTTCAGTTAGGAGGAGAAAAGTTCAAGGACAAAATCCAAGAAGCTGAGTGGAGTAGAAAGCTTAAAACAGTCTGAGACCTCGATAGCATGCTTAAGCTACTAAATCAACACTTTCAGTTGGAAATTCTGTCACTTGTGGTTGGAAACACCCTAATTAACTAATACACACTCTGATAATACAGGTAGACTCCTGGACCTGTCAGTATGAACAGGGCCTGTTAATCACAGCAAATGAATGTAACTGAGAGGGGGGAGTTACTGAAATGTACTGAGTACAATTATTCTTTTTTACCTAGTTTTACAAACTTGGCTTAATATAAGCAAAACTATATCAAATTTCAAGCAGATAGACTTTACAGGCAAAATATAATTGTTAGCAAAAATTAGAAATATATTGGTTGAATTATTCATACTTTCTATTTTTCATAATCTTCATTGAAACATGACTAACTAGAAATCGCGGTTTTGTAATAGAAACAGTTCAGAACGAAAAGACTCTTTGTATCAATCTTCTTCATAAAATAAAATATTTTTATTATAAATAAAACATTATAATTTTCTTCCTAACTCATGCTAATACTTTCTTTCCACTCCCATGATCAACAATAACATCCTGGAAAAATAAGGGAGTCAAAAACCTGCATAACAACTCTAAAATACACTGCGATCTAACCAGAGACAGACTAAAAACAGACAGCAGTATTGGAAGTAGAAGTTATTGAGATCTGATTTAGAGCAAGAGAGTGAGGGGGAACAGGTGAGGGCAGAAGAACAAAATACGAGACTGTAATATTTATCTTTATCTCCCAGCCCCAACATGCCCTTTTTAAAAATATTTGAGTTCTTTCCAAAAACACATGAGAGAAAATAGATTGAATAATTTTCTGAATAAACTATGACCAATGGGGATATTCTGAGGTATGTGAGCAGTCACAGAAAATGAGATGAGAAAATTCCTATTTTAATGGAATAGAAGAATTCCTGAACCATACACAATTCTTTTTTCTTTTAATTGATTTTGTAGAGTGAGGAAAAGAGAGAGAAACATTGATTTGTTTTTTCCACTAACTTATGCATTCATTGGTTGATTCTTTTATGTGCCCTGACCAGGAATCAAATCCACAACCATGGCATATCTAGATGATGCTCCAACCCACTGAGCTTCCCAGCCAGGGCACATACAAATTTTTTTCACTGCCAATATATGATCAAAAAAGCAGTGAAAGAACTTAAATGAAAAGACTATCTGAAGTTTATAGCTTTCCTTGAGAGAAAAAAACACTTTCAACTATAATTATTTCACTATAAATTGTTTTAATAAGACTTTTCTGGTGGGGAGAAAATACAAGATTGTAGCGAATAACCCATTAAGAAAAATGTTTCCTAAGTGTGTGTTGGCAGCAAAGAAAACTTTGGCAGAGGTTCTCTAGGAATCAAATGAAGTGAAGTGGTGGGATTGGATGGTGTCCAGGTAAGAGATAAATCAGGGTCTTGATGCTGGAAAAATGTATTTACAGTGCAATCCTAAATTTACTTGCTGCAGTTTAAACCTATTGCTTCCCTACTCTTTGTTTGAAATCTAACAATTAAGTGGTTGTTACCAGTGGAGGGTCAGTGGGTTGGAGCCTGAGGAAAATCCCCCATCACCTACAATGGCAGCAGGGGGAGGTTTTCATACTGGGTGCATGCAAAGCTAGAAATGTCCATGGATAGGGCCCAAGTGTGGAGGAAAGCTAGCAAGATAATTGGATAGGAAAAATACCTACCCCACTCCAGGACCAGATTGGGGGTTTCACCAGGGGAAGGTAGGTACATAACAGCCATCAAAATCAGGTGGGGTGGGGAGGCAGGTGCTGGATGCTGGACCAAAGAGGCCTGTCAGTCTAGCCTGGAGAAAGAAGGGATTGGTTGGAAGGTGGATCCACCCAAAGTGTCAAGCACCTGGTTGGTCCAACACCCAAGCTAATACAGCCCCAGGGAACTAAGAAATGTTGTCTTACTTGTGGCTGGCTTGCATGGGACTTGCACTTGCAAGGTAGACTCACCTGTTCTCCTCATAGGCCACTTGGCCTTAGCAACCATGTGGCCCATAGCTGCCAGGAAGAAGCGTCTCTCACTCTCTCACCCACCTGGTGATGCACAGGCTAGTGGTTTCACATGACCTGGTGAACAGAGCAGTCACATGGCCCATGGCCATGTGGGCTCCACACACAGACTTCAGGAGTGAGCCTGAAACTGATAGCAGCCAGGAGCAAGCTAAGCTACAGGAATGACTGCTTAGCAGCTGCCTGTGGACTCCAAAGGACTGTGGTTTGGAATGGAGCAGGAACTCTGGACACTGACTTTTCCATGGTTTTGCTGAAGAGATAAGCTTTGAGATGGGGATTCCACCATTCTCTCAGATCATGCAGCACCTGAAAAAACCTCTTTCCTTTTACACTAAGATCTGCCTCATAAGTTTGGCTTTTTGGGCAGCAAGCAGACAAACCCCTCTTTTTGTGTTCGGTAACATGGTAAGCAGTTTTCTATATCCCAGTTCCTTAAATTAAGTCTTAGAAAGCTATAACTCTTCACCCTGGCCAGTGTGGCTTGTTTGGGCATCACCCCATAAATCAAAAGGTCATAGATTTGATTTCTAGTCAGGGCACATGCCTTAGTTGCAGGTTTGGTACCTGGCTGGAGCACATACAAAATGCAGCCAATCAATGTTCCTCTCTCTGTTTTTCTCCTTCCCTTCCCTACTCTCTAAAAATCAATAGGCATGTCCTTGGGTGAGAATAAAAATAAATAATTAAGTAAGTATGTAAGTAAGTAAATAAATAAGAAAACTGTAATTCTTTTTTTTAAGATTTTATTTATTCATTTTTAGACAGAGGGGAAGAAAAGGAGAAAGAGAGGGAGAGAAATATCAGTGTGTGGTTGCCTCTCGAGTGCCCCATACTGGGGACCTGGCCCGCAACCCAGGCATGTGCCCTGACTGGGAATCAAACTGGAAACCCTTTGGTTTCCACCCCGTGCTCAATCCACTGAGCTACACCAGTTAGGGCAGAAAGCTGTAACTCTTCAACCTGCTTTTCTTCAGATTAACCAAGTATGTACATCATCAATCTTTTCCCATAGATAATATTTTCCAGCCATCATCTACTAATCATCAATCACTTTTGAATATTTTTCCTACCACTAATACAATATGGTCAAAAACTATTTGCCTCAGCATCCTAAATGTAGATTGCCAGGCTAAACCAAATCCTTTCAATACCACTGGACCTATTCAATAAGGATCTTTGGAGATAGTACTCTTTTTCACACCAAAATTTGAGAACCACTGCTTTAAAGAATTTTACTCTCTATTGGAATTGAAAGATTTGAATTGAATTTGACCAATTATTTTTTACAAAAGGTTTTAGCAATTTAGTGTAGAGAACATGTTATCTGT